>CAWYPQ010000586.1:0-42070 GCA_963965965.1 Trididemnum nubilum | reverse complement strand
AGCAATGGTGTGTTTTTGTTTACTTGGCTCAGTCGCTTATGCAATGTTTATCGCTGTATTTTGCATTTTTGATGTGTGCTTTTCCACTATCCCTATCGTTGCAGCTGTTCTTTTTTAAAGTTGTTCTGTACTTTCCTTCTCATTCTTCAATACATTCGCATACACAAAAGGATCGTCTCTCTAATGACAAAAAAATACTGTTCTGGCCACTAGCACATTAAATAAGCGGTATCATTTCAATCAGCAGCTTGTGGGTGACACATTACATTTCAGATGTTTTTCAGCCAATGCCGACAGTAACTCAGCGTTTGCTGCCTTGTAGGTTACAAATGTAATCTGTCACCAAAAGCTTTGAAACTGTTACTTCATTGCGTGATCATACGTATAGACTAGTGTACCTTAGGAAAGGATGGCTATTAAAACACAGTACGGGTAACTTGTACCCTCTTTTTGTTTTTACATTACAGGTGTTTGCTACGAAGAGGGTATTTTCGGTTATAATGGTAGCTGCTGGTATTTTCTGTTTAGGAGTGACTAGTTCTCCGGAACAATTTTAGCGAAAGGGAGCCAAACAAAAATGACAAATATTTACGCATTTTTTCAAATTTCATTTTTGAATTTGCTTTTAATGTTTTGCGCGAGTCTTTAACGCCAGTTTGTGGCAAAAATAGATAATATGTTTGCCGCTACCTGGCGTTAACGAATCGGCGCCCAATAGAGCCTCGTCTGCTCCCGTCCAATCTTCGAGGTTTCGTTCCAATTTCCAGTCAATAGTAAATCGCGGTTTATTTGCGCCAAATAGCGGAAACGAATGAATGGAATCATCACCGTTAAGTGATGCAAAAATTGCTCTCGACTACTTCTCAATCTTCTAGGTTTTCGTTCCAGTTTGTGAATTTGAAACATATTGAGACCTTCCAGTCAGTCGAGTGGTAACGCGTTCGTCTCTTGCAGTTGGAAGTCTGAGGTTCAAATCTCAGACCGGTCAAATCGGACACAGTTTTGTTTGCCAACGGCTCACGTCACCGCTGCGACATTTCTTCAAAGAGATGTGTTGTCCTGGCGAAATGATGCGAAAATGAGCTCAGAAAACTCGTTGCACGCTGAGCTAGAACACAGCAAACATAATGAAAAGTTTAAAACATATTGAGTGCAGTGCTGCCGTCCCAAAAAATAAAGAAGATAAGTGTTATGCAGCACTATGGACAAGTTTCGAATCATGTCGCCTCCCAGATACTTCATTGCCTCTTCAAAGGTAGTTGTCTAATCCACTTCGGTGGTATGGGGAGTGGGGACATAGCGTGGTATGGCACATCGGGTAGACCGTTATTTACGCTATTACGAAGTACCACAATAGCAAAGTTGTTGGTTCGATTCTCACCAGCATCTACGTTGTTTTCTTGCATTACCTCTTTTATTCCTAACGGGCAGAAATAAGCCGGAATTCAACCGGGCAATCGATATACTCTGCTACCTACTCGCATGTGTGCCTCACTTTCTCGTGATAGAAAAAGGAAAGAGAAGAAATCGAACCAAATTAAATCAGTATCTTAAGATTTGGTTATTGAAACGCACAAAAATAATCAATTACACAAAACGGAAAATAATCAATCACACAAAAAACTATAAAATGAGATTCTTGCAAGAACTATCGAACAAAAAGTCACAACAATGTTTAAGAAAGTATCAACCAAGCGTCTATTGAACTTGATGATTGTTAAAATAAAACTGCGCAATGAAGAGGTCGAAAAAGCTGCGAGAGGTAGTTTTAACAAATTCGTGGTCATCATGATTAAATAGCGAAGCACTTCTGTTCGGGTTATAACACTTTGACGTCATAGCAACACAGTAAAATGCTGACCCTACCGGAGCTTAGCAAGAGTGGACTGGCCGAGCCCACTTCCCACGGCACTACTAATCGAATGTCGACGCTTTTGCGCCAATTAGGAGCGAGTAGCAATCCGTATTCATCGGCAAACTAAAATGAATTTGACCAAGAACAGACAAGCAACGTTTCGATTTTCTATCCATAATTTGAATTTGACCAATTACGAGCTCGCATCGTTTCGATTTGTTTTTCACCATGCTCGACCAATTACAAGCGTAATGCAGTAATACAACAAATAAGCACCGATACAGCAATAAGAACTTCTTTCAGCTACTTAGTGAAAGTGTTTAGATTTTTTACGAATTTTGAAACTGAAAAAATCAAAGTTTGATAAAGTCTGTCCAAACATACTACGTATATAAGCTTAGTGCAAAAACTCTTCATTTTATAAAATAATAAAACACTTTTTTTATTTCTTTTATTTACACATTACTGAATCTAACAAGAACTAAAATGTTGAAAATGCTGTAGTTGATTGTTGGTGCAAAAGAAATTTGATTAATAATTGCGTTTTTTAAAGTAATACTTGCGTTTCTCTGTTTAGTTTTACTTGTTTATTGTGTTTTATGGCAATTTTGAGGTGTTTACCGCTACAGGGCACTAGAGCGTGATATTCGTGATTTTCGTGTTTAGTTTCCCCTTTGTTTGTATTTTGGTAACTTTAAGTTTTGTGCCCCAGAGACACTATAGGAGTCCACATTTGTGGTATATTATCTATGCTTGCATTGATGCAGCCTTACATCGAATTATTCATCGCACTCACTGTATTACGCCTAAGCGTGTGACGAGTTTGCGAGGATTTATCTCCGAGTCTTCGCGCCCGGGCAGCACAGCTCCGTTTGAAGAAATATTGCACCGATGGCATGCTGTGTCCAATGGCAACGCTGTGTCCGATTTTACTGCCCTAAGATTTGAACTTTAGACCTCTAGCTCCAGAGACGAATGCGTTACTGTTCGAACAGCTGGCCGGTTATTAACACATTTTGAAAGATGTTCTCAATTTTGAAAATAGCGCTAGTCACTGTCTTATTAGCGATTTTGATTTTTCACTAACTGTAACAAAAATCAAAATTAAAATAAGATTTCACCCATGAAAAATTCGATTTGACCTGCCAGTTGGTCGAGCGGTAACACGTTCGTCTCTGGAGCGGTAGGTCCGACCTTCAAATCTCGGGCCGGTCTAATTGAATGCAGTGTTGCCAACGGCTCGGCACGGCTGCAATATATCTTCGAAAGGAGCTGTGTTGCCGCAGGCTCTATGACAGGCCCCGCAAATTTCTAACTCGTTTTGGCGTAATCCAGCTAATATAATGAAAGACCTACTGTAACGCCGTTTTGCAATTGCATTTTTCCATCTAGAAGATGTGATTGGTGGAGAGGTAAAGATGGGGACGAGCTGCAAATTTGATTGGCTGATTCATATCTGGATTATTTTAGCATCCGTCGGTAACCGCCGCTAAAATGTCTAAATCCGAGCAATGTTAAAGTTGTCAGTTTAATTTGAGTTTTATTTGTGGATTGGTGTCTGTTGAATGCAACAGTCACACTTGAATGACTACTTATCAGGAGCAAGGCTAAATTTCTTTTTCACCAACAATCAACTACAGCATTTTCAACATTTTAGTTCTTGTTAGATTCAGTAATGTGTAAATAAAAGAAATAAAAAAAGTGTTTTATTATTTTATAAAATGAAGAGTTTTTGCACTAAGCTTATATACGTAGTATGTTTGGACAGACTTTATCAAACTTTGATTTTTTCAGTTTCAAAATTCGTAAAAAATCTAAACACTTTCACTAAGTAGCTGAAAGAAGTTCTTATTGCTGTATCGGTGCTTATTTGTTGTATTACTGCATTACGCTTGTAATTGGTCGAGCATGGTGAAAAACAAATCGAAACGATGCGAGCTCGTAATTGGTCAAATTCAAATTATGGATAGAAAATCGAAACGTTGCTTGTCTGTTCTTGGTCAAATTCATTTTAGTTTGCCGATGAATACGGATTGCTACTCGCTCCTAATTGGCGCAAAAGCGTCGACATTCGATTAGTAGTGCCGTGGGAAGTGGGCTCGGCCAGTCCACTCTTGCTAAGCTCCGGTAGGGTCAGCATTTTACTGTGTTGCTATGACGTCAAAGTGTTATAACCCGAACAGAAGTGCTTCGCTATTTAATCATGATGACCACGAATTTGTTAAAACTACCTCTCGCAGCTTTTTCGACCTCTTCATTGCGCAGTTTTATTTTAACAATCATCAAGTTCAATAGACGCTTGGTTGATACTTTCTTAAACATTGTTGTGACTTTTTGTTCGATAGTTCTTGCAAGAATCTCATTTTATAGTTTTTTGTGTAATTGATTATTTAAGGTTTGATTGTGCGTATAAGACTCTGTATACTGTCTATAACTTAGTATTAATTTTCTCAGTACATTGCTCTTAATAAATTGATTATTTTCTGTATTGCTTAAGTTTGTTCATGGCTAGCTTTAGAGCATTATGTCAATTATTAGCTCAGTCAATTTTGATTACAAACCACCTTATCTCCAGTTAAAATGATTATTGGCAATAATTTCAGTTCATTGTGATTGCTGCCATCTGTTGCAACGCCAAAATACGCGATATCGTTTTCTGCAAAACTTTTCAGGACAGCATGAATAAGAATGTTACGCAAGTACGCTAGTAAATTTTTTTTTTTAATTTAGCAACTATCCGCATGGTTGCTAAATAATGAAGATTCTACGTCACAAAACAGAATTAAATAGGCCTACTGCAAAGTGTATAAATGCACTAATAATGAAGGATCTACGATGCACACCAATTTATGAGCAAAATTATTGTAGCCAAGACGCAGCGTAGACCACTCCATATGAATGTCTCGTCTTTGGAAGACATGTACTATGTTTAAAGTTAAACATACTGTAATTTACAGAATTATAAAATTCCGGACATTTGAGCATATTTTAAAATTTCTCCCGGACGCAAAATTTAACCCTAAATACCGGACATGTCCGGAATTTTCCGGACGGTATGGCAACCCTAGCTCCAATCGTCCAATCATAAGCAAAAAGAGAGCATTATTATTGGTTCATATTAACATTAAATCGTTACAGAATCAAACAATTTCGAATCACTCGAAGAACTTCTTCAAAATTTTAACCGTTTGCCTGGTATTTTGTGTATCTCAGAAAGTAGACTCAAACGGGATTCGATTACTACAAACATTTTACTACCGGGTTATGATTTTATTTACCAAGATTCACCAACCAACGCGGGAGGTGTGGCTATGTACATTAATAATAATCTAATACAATATGAACAAATCAATGACCTTCAATTAAACATTGAAGACTGTGAAGATATCAGGATAAAACAATGCGAATCTAAGGTAATAGTATCAGCAAATTATAGACACCCTAAAAGTAACATTGATGATTTTACCACCGCATTACACAACTTAAGAGAAACTATCGAACAAAATTTTTTATGCATTTAGTGACCTAAATATTGACACATCCTGTCAGCCTTTAAATAATAAAGTTTATGACTTTTTGAATATGCTTGCGACTAATTGCTCCTCACAAAGTATCACTTTACTAACTCGAGTTACTCATACCACATCGACTACTATTGATCATATTTTAACAAATGATCATATAAGTTTGCTTACTCCAGGTGTAATCAGGACGGATTTCTCAGATCATTTTCCCACTCTATGTGTGGTTTCCAAGCACCGCATCACCAGAAAACCAACGGCCATTTATCGTCGTGATCTGCGACAATCTGATCCAGCGACATACAATTCGGAACTAGATACTAATCTAACGAGCTTGCTAACAAAATATACAGAAGTAACCACTGACAACATTAAATCAGTTTTGATGATTTTATTAACATTGTGATAAATGCTATTGACACTCATGCTCCACTGAAAGTCTTATCTCGAAAACAGCGAAAACTGAAACTAAAACCTTGGATCACCAAAAGCATATTGGTATATATAAAGAAAAAACAAAACTTTTTTAAAAGTCACTTTTTAAATGGCAGTGATGCCCATAAACAATTTTACACAAAATACACTAATAAATTAACAAAATTAAAATTCGCCTCCAAAAAAACTTTATTGTAAAAATGAAATCCAGAGTCTGCTACTAATTCTCGTAAAACGTGGGATATCACCAAATCATTACTTCCGTCCAAAACCAAATCGTCTCATCTGCCGAACAAAATTCAGGTCAATGATGCTGCGGATATTGTAACTGACCGTAATCAAACTGTTAATATTTTCAATCAGTATTTCTGCAATATAGGGGACACCTTAGCTGCTGATGTACCAAACGAAGAAAATGATATCCCTTACACCAGCTACTTTAACAAAGCCACACCTTCTTCACTGTTTTTTACCCCCATCCAACTTACTGAAACCTTGAATGTGATTCATTCGTTAAACAAATTGCACGCTAATGGGCACGATAATATCCCCTCATTTTTTTTGAAAACTGCCGCTGAAGTTCTTGCTTTCCCACTAACTGTATTATTTAACTATGCTTTATTGTTTGGTGTGTTTCCTGATTGTTGAAAATTGCTAAAGTCGTTTCAATTCATAAAGGTAATAGCAAATCTAGTGTATCTAATTATCGACCTATTTCAATACTGCCAACAATTTCGAAAGTATTTGAGAAGCTAATCTTTTCAAGAACGATATCATTTCTTACGAAATATTCCATTCTAATCCCAACCCAATATGGATTTCGTAGTAATCATGCTACTTTACATGCTTTAATCGATACAGTTACTAATGCGTACGACAATATCCAAAACAACTGTATTGCTGCTTTTTTTTGCTGCTGGACCTAAAAAAAGTGTTTGATACGGTAAGTCATGACATATTACTTAATAAGCTTGAACATTATGGTATCCGTGGAGTGGCGAAAAACTTGTTCTCATCCTTTTTAGAAAATAGGCAACAACTTGTAACAATTAACCATTATAAATGTTCAAAAATGAGTATTAACTATGGAGTTCCTGAAGGTTCCGTGCTCGGTCCTCTTCTATTTTTGCTATATATTAATGATTTACCAAACTGCACTGCGAGTAGTCCTAAACTATTTGCAGATGATACGTACTTAATTCTGGCTGATCCATCTGTTCAAAATCTTAAAAATTTCTGAAGATTTACAAAAAATCACTAATTGGGGTAACGCTAAAAAACTGACGCTGAACTTTTCAAAATCTAATATTATTATAGTACCACCCAAATCTAACGTTAATAAACTACCAGATTTTTACAACTCTTGTTTGTGATGAATTACAAGTTTCTATAGTTAATGAATCTAAGTACCTGGGAATAGTAATGGACAAAGACTTATCATTTCTTTCTCATATTAAAAAACTGGAAAATAAACTTTCAAAATCAGTAGGTATTTTAAATAAAGTTAAACCGTTTCCGAACGCATCCACTCTACTTCAATTCTATTACTCCATTTTCCGTTCTCATCTTCAATACGGCATCATTATATGGGGCTCAACATTTAAATCTTATCTGAAAAAATTAAATACCTTGCAAACCAAAGCTGTCAAAATAATAGCAGGAGGATTATGGCGTGAAAGAGCTACCCCGTTTTATGCTAAACTGAAATTTTTTAAAATTCAAGATATGTACTTATTAGAGCTAGCTTTATTCGTGTTTAAATTTCAAACAAAACAGCTGCCGTCCAGCTTTCTTGATTATTTCAAACTTACAAATGCGATTCATGCAAAGCAAACAAGATCGTCTGCTAATGACAATTATTTTCTTCCTCGTTACAAAACGATGAAACTTGAAAGATCTATTAAATATCAAGGAGCTAAACTATGGAATTCTATTAGTAATGAGATTAAAATATCAACATCTGTTAAATTGTTTAAAAAAAATGACAATGCGTTCTTATTCAACAAATGTAATATTGAATTCATCATGGATACATTTTTTCTTCTTTTTTATTTTCTTTTTATTTTTTATTTTTTTGTTTGATTTTTTAATTTTTATTATTTAGCCCTCAAAAATCGAATGGGTTACCGCTTGACTAGAAGACCCGTAAGGTCCCTTCGCGGTTTTCCCAGTTACCTTGGTTAAACTGTACGTTACGTAACAATGTATGTATTTGCATTGCATTTCTTTTAACTTTTTTTGATCTGTTTTTTGTAATGTCGGTGTTTGTTTTATTTCACTGGTGCGGTAACTAAAATAAACTCGTTCGTTCGTTCGCATTAGGTCATCAACTGTATCGTTTAGAAGACAGCTTCTTTTTTTCCTTATAATGTCAACTAGCACACTAAACCTCTTTTCAGCTAAGCAGATTGTGGGATTTTGCACAAGAACGTTGAGCGCTTGGATCACAAGCTCCTTGTACGATCCGTTAAGACCTCTCACCCAAAATTCAGGGTCTTTGCCGCGGCTGAAAAACACTTGTTGACAAAACTCGTTTTTGAAAATACGACCCAAAGGCCCTGGGGACTGCTGTTCTCCAAAACGATTTAAAAATCCACACCTTTGATTTTGATTCGATTGTCTGATGACTGGGAAAGTACGTTTCAAAGCTAGCAAGCAGAGCGTGCACATGAGAACTTGCTGCCTTGATGATACGATGCTCCAAATCCTGCTCAGATTCTTCCCACTTGCATGTAGACATGAAGATCTGCAGCGTTTTCAAAGTTTTCAGATTGCTATTGCGAATTTCTTCTTCCATGCTTTGAAGCTTTTCCTTAAATGAAGTGATTTTAGGGGTCGCTTCACAATATCAATCAAAACATTAGAGTACGATTACGTCACAAGCTGATATTATTAAAGCACCATTTTGTGAAAAAGTTTGTGAATGATGTTCTAGACTATTTTCTGTGTGAAGTATCATTAGCGACATGATGAAATTACACGTGTTTAGAACAAATAGAACAAAGAGTCCTTTCGCTGAAATGACAAGAGCAAATGAGCAAAACTAACCAGACTTACTTAGATTGACAAATAAAGTTTTGAATTTCAGGTTGCTGGCGATGAAATACAGTAACAAGGTTGAAAAACATCAATGAAGAACAGCAGCATTCAGTTTTTGCGGCATTAGCTGCGAGTTCACATTTGATACTTTGAGTACTGGTTTGATGGTTTGTGAAAGCAGCTGTATCTGAACTGTTTACATGGCGGTTTACGAAGGGTTGTCATATTTTTAAGATTAAAAAGCTGGGCAGGGTTGTAGAACTGCAGTTTTTCATCGATTTCACATACAGAACCAGAAAAAGGTCTTCTTGGAGCGACCGCAATTGTTGATGAGTTTTGTATGGAGGACAATATTTTGGGACCAATAAAACCGGACAAAATGAATAACTGGGCGGAACACCAAAACAGTCTCGGCAAAAAAGAATGGACGTTTGGTCACCCTAGCTTTATGGAAGCTTTATTATCCAAATATCATTTGATAAAATTTAAGGTCGGCCTATAATCAAGGCTTCAAGTTTTGATTTGTTTTGATTGTTTTATTTCAGCCAAATGTTTTTCGACTACATGTAGCATTGGTTTACAGATTGATAGGTAATAATTCTAATTTTGCTCATTCGAACCATAAAACTTACTGGGTTACAGTGCGACTTAGGTAAACAACAGAGATGGAGTCGAGGACACAAGGCTCGAAGCCAAGGCCAAGGACACACAAAAAATCCGAGGCCAAGGCCAAGGACAGCCTTTCCGAGGACAGACAATCTCGAGGCCAAGGACAGGAATGCTCGAGGCCAAGGCCAAGGACCGAGGACAGAGCCGCAAGTGTTGTCCAAAAAAAAAAAAAGAAGCTCTTCAAAAAGTTTTTTCAGGCAATCTCCAATTTAAAGGCGTAGCCAGAATTTTTGATTGGGGAGGCCTAAACGACAAATCACGTGCAATGACGTCATCAAAAATTTGCCTGTTGGCACTTAACCAGGATTTTGCACAGGGAGAGGGCCTCAACTAATATAGTTGAAAAGTGCAAATATGTAGCTTTGGAGACGTTTTGAGAAAACCAATGTAACCTATACGTATCATAGAAGGGGCTGTGGGGGCACAGCCCTCAGCTGTTGGGCGATTTTTTGTAATTTTTTGGAAAAAAAAGCTATTTTATTGCCATTGAATCACACTTCGCATATGTTTAGAGCCATTTGAAAGCACTAGATTTTTGACATTTGAAAGCCAATTAAAAAAATTACATTGTTTAATCCTCCTTCTAGTTGCAATTTAAGTTCAAAACACGTTTAACATCTTGTATTTTGGTGTTAAAGTTTAATTGTACGTGATTTGGTCCAGGTAGGGGGAAGTAAGGTGAATTGTTTCGTGCAACATTTTAGCAGTAAATGAAAACTCACTCGAAGATTTTCCTTAGAGATTTTTGTTTTGTCATGAAAATAACCAGTTATAGAAGTGCATGTTAGGCCAGGGGGCCCAGGCCCCCTCCGCTGAAGTTCAACGACTTGATCAATCAGCATTTTCCCTGGCTAATTTTTTTAAAAAGTATTTTGTGCGTAAAAACTGGCGAGGTGGAGGTGAATTTATGAATTGTTATTGAAAAATAGTACAATAGTTGGTTAGTTTCGCTTACTAACTATGTTCAGGCATGTAGCCAGAAATTCACAATGGGGGGCTGTTTTGGGGGCCTGTGAGCAAAGCTCCCAGCCGCCGGAGGCACGGGGGTGTGGGGGCGGAGCCCCAGGCGCTCAAAAATTTGGCATTTTTTTGCAAATATAACTTAATTTTAGAGCTATTTTAATAAAAAATATTGCTTTTAAAACGTGGCATAGAAATTGGCAGCGCAACATGATTCAACTGGTTGCATTAATGGGCTATGTGGGAAGTGGCTAATGATAACATTGCAGTTCTCTTGTTTACATGCTGGTAAATAATAAAATCCTATTATTCAATAAAACTCACACGGAATAATCTATTTCGTCTGTATTTTATAAAAAAAATAATCAGGGAGGGGGGGCTAATGGAAAGATATTTGAGAGAAGTGATTGGTAATTAACTAACACTGAATAGCCCCCCTCCCCTTATTCCTGAGTTCATAATATATTTGTTGATAAAACCTATGTTTGGCGTTTTTACACTAGCGATCAATTTTGATTGCTTATTTTTGGGCATTTTAAAAGTTCTTATTGATTGGTGACTTCAATTTTAGACGAATTAGCTCCCCCTTCTGAATATATGTTCCAAAAAATGCTTTAAATTACTTTTTAGTCAATTCCAGCGCAAAAGACAGTCTCAGAAGAGCTAAAAACGTGGTGTTTTTCTTATTCTGCATTTTGGTTGGCAGGCCAATGGGGAGGAGTTATAGCACCCCCTGGCTACGCTACTGACCATGTTATTGCCTGGCCGGATTTCCATCGCGCTGGGCCCCTGGCACTTTGAAGATTTTCGCAACATCTTTCTGCCAAATGTAGGTGAAGACCATAAAAAGTCTTAAGATTTGAGCGCAGGGCCCTTAGCTGGTACTGCGCCATATTGTGGTAAATCTGGCCTTGGTTAATGCATTATGTTCATAAAAAGGCTAGATGTCATCCTGAGATAGCAACTTTTAGGACGTAAACTATCCACTTCGTCCAGGTTTACGTTTAAATTGGCTGGCAAAAATTGATTTTAGGGGGCTCGGGGCCCTTGGTCTTCAGTATTGTTGTTCGCTACTGGTGTAAGCGAAAAACGCTAAAACGAAACTGAAACTGAAGAAACAAAAGGCTGTTTTGTCACATTTTTGTCATTGGTAAAATTTCATTTCGAGTGGGAGGCCCGCTTGGCTAAGCCTATGCTCCAATTACGCAAAATAAAAAAGGTGTTTACAAATTTTCCGCGAGGTTTCTGGCGTTTTCCGACAAAATTTCAACGGTTCAAAAATAGTGCTGTCCTCAAGCCGAGGACAGGGCAATTTTCGAGGACCTAAGGGTTCGAGGCCAAGGCCAAGGACTTGAGGCTTCGAGGCCAAGGCCAAGGCCAAGGACTTCAAAATGTGTCCTCGAGGACGTCCTCGAGGCCAAGGACGTCCTCGAGGACTCCACCTCTGGTAAACAACATCTGGTTCTAGTGCTGAAAAATGTACTGAAGATGGCTGACTGTTCTTTTCACAAAATCAATAGTTTATCGGATGATTTTGCCGAAGAATATGTGTCTTTTGATCTTACCGATTCTAATATGATTTAATCTTATGCTTATGTGCGAAACTCGACATTTTCAACAATTGCTTACAGAGCTAAAATAAGAAAAATCGGACACACCAAGTCATTGGTTCACTACACTGGATGGAACAAACGATATGATGAATGGGTGAGCAATCATTTAACATTGAAATTGCCAGAGAAAGAAGTTAATTCAGGAATTTGTAAGTTAAATATGAAACAACAAATTGACCTACAGCAACAAGAACTATTGCAATATTTTTTAAGCAAACGAAACACTGATAGAGGGCAAAAAAGAGATGTAATGGTGGACGATGATGCAAATGCTAATTCTAAAAAAGAGCAGATATACCAAAATGCATTTGCTCGTCTTGTAAAAGAAAAAAGATGACGAGATTGAAGGTGTTGTGAATGCTATTCCTGAAAAAGAGAGAGATGATGAGGATGATCTTGATGCGAATGCTATTCCTAAAAAAGAGAAAGATGACGAGGATGATTGTGATGCAAATGCTAGTCCTGAGAAAATGATGAGGATGATGGTGATGCGAATGCTAGTCCTGAAAAAGAGAGAGATGATGAGGATGATGGTGATGCAAATGGTAGTTCTGAGAAAAAGAGAAATGATGAGATAGATGGAAATACAGTTTATTATGCGTACATGAAAGATTTAAGCTTTGGTAAGCAAACTTTTTGTGCATTGCATATCCTTCGTTTGATGTCTTGAACAGGAGCCGATATCCAGTGCGCATATTCTTAGAAAAGGGTTGAGGAAACGTTAGTCAACAAGAAAGAAGAAAAGCTTTTGCTGATTTTTAGAAGTTAGGTGATTTTGATGTACAAAACTTTAACTTGGCTCGGAACATCAGAGTAATCCCGAAAAAGACTCAACCAATGAACACTACAGCATCCAAAAAATCTCGCCCGCGATCGAATGCAAGACGATATTTCTTGAACAATAAACGAGTGTGCAAGGAAGTTTTCTTGCACACCTAAGGCATTAGCTCGGGCCGTTTGGACAGAGTTCTCAAGAAGAAAAGTGCCGGCCTAGTAATGGAGAAAGATTATCGTGGTAAACATGGCAAACAATATAAAATAAGTCAAAACGTGATCAATGATTTGGAAGAGTTTTTGAAAAAACTGCCCAAATATCGCTCCCATTACAAAGAACAAAATGACGAGCGATACCTGGCAGCAAATTTAAGAAAATTAATGTTTACAGTAAGTGGAATGCTGTATCCAAGGAAAAGTTTAAGGAGGGTTTTCCAACATATGAATGGTTTCTTGGGTACTGGAAAAAAAAAAATTAAAAACTCACTGTCGATCAATGGACTGTTGTGCAACCTGTGATGAGCTGCAAACGTCTAAAAAAATGAAGAAGTCAGAATCCACCATAAGCAAGCAGAAGCTGCACGGAAGCAGTTTAAGAAAGATTCACAAGACACATGTATTGCTGGACAGAAAATGTTGCTAAAAGAGCCAGTGTTAAGGTTGTCAGCTGCTTACTAAAATTTGTCAATGATGTTGCACATGATTGGCCAGAATTGGTGTTATGGTCAGATACATGCGGCGGTCAGAACCGAAATGTCAACATGGTGGCTTTTTTAATAACCTTGGTAAATGATGACATGTTTTCCATCAACAAAGTCACACAATGGTTTTTGTGGAGCGGTCACAGTTATTTGCCAAGCGATGCTGATTTTTCCCACATCGAAAAGAAGAAGAAAGATGCAATGGGAATGCTTTCTGCTGAAAAGTATGTGCAACTAATGAAAAATGCACGCAGAAACAAAAAATTTCAGAAAAAGATTTTATGAACGTAACGATGTTAAAGGACTCAATTCCGAGCCGCCGCATTGATGATGATAGTGTGCCAGTCAAATTCAATCAAATCCACGAATTGATTTTTGAAAAAAGGTGTAAATGGTTTTTCATTTCGGTATCATTTTGGGAGCCAGGCAAGTTCAAGAAACGTAAATTTTAAGAAAAGAAACTCACAACTTAAATCATTGAAAGATTTGGTTCCAGCCTATCCTAATGGTATAAAAATCAATTCCTTGAAATACAGAGACATGTCTCAATTGCTTAAATACATACCTCTTGTACATCACGAATTTTATAAAGGCATGACAAAAGTGAAGAAGATGAACTTTTTCCTGGAAATGTGTAGACTAACTGCCATAAAAGGTATGATGAGAAATGACGTGATGCTGTCTCTTCAAATAATTGAACCTTTGTAAAGATTTAAATTTCGGTTTTCAAGTAGCGGTTTAGCTTTGAATTGTAGCGTCAGCTCCAACGTAGCCACAAGTAAAAGTGCAAATGGAGATATGGGTTTAATAAGTCAACCCGGAGAGTAGCTCGATAGGTTGTTCAACCGAGCCGGTCGACCGCATTGGGACGCGTCCTTTTGACACAAACGTTACAATGGCGAGCACGACAGGACGTTGGAGTGGTGTACGCTCTCCCTTGCGCTGGTTGGAGACGTGGATGAGCCGTCGCCAGCGTAAAGGGAGGGAATGATGTAGCGTCAGCTCCAACGTAGCCACAGGTAAAAGTGCAAATGGAGATATGGATTGATAAGTCAACTCGGAGAGTAGCTCGATAGGTTATTCAACCGAGCCGGTTGACCGCATTGGGACGCGTCCTTTTGACACAAACGTTACAGAATTAAAATTCTTGTCTTTTTTTTGCAAAGTATGTGACCGTTCGCTTCAGGCCCGGCGCCAGGATAGCGTGACTGGGGGGGGGGGGGGCAGAAATAAATTTTGGGGGGGCACGAGAAGTTTATTTATGTGAATTCGAGAGGGGCACGGGGGCACGAGAAATTTATCCCAGTCTGGATCAAATGAACAAGAGATTCAGAGGGTTTTTCCGGCCCAAAACAGGTGATCTCCAAAAAAAAGTAAAAAAGGTCTTCATCCCAAGAATGTCATTAAATTACGAAAATTTCGGCCTCGATTTGCACTCCAGTAGCCCCAAGCCTGTTAATTTCTTCGGGGCACAGTCCTCGCTTGGGGGGGCACAATTTTCGTTTGGGGGGGCACAAGAAGTCATTTGGGGGGGCACGACCCCGGTATGCCCCCCCGTGGCGCCGGGTCTGGTTCGCTTTTGACTAAAAATACTGTTTCCAGAATAAGTAGGCTTAATGGCTGACAATTATCCCATTTAATCCCTACAGACCTGTTTCTATTCGTTCTTTTTTGCTATCGCCAGAATATACATTTGACAATTTTTGTTCTTATTTTGTTCCGGAAATATCAGCGTTTAGTCAGATTGCTTAAAAATTCCATTTATCACGTTCGAGGACTTGTTGTATTTCATTTTTGAGTTTAATGTCGTTGATTGAACGAACTAAAATGTTTGGTACCGAAGTCCGGTTCAGGTGTGGTCTCTGCCTTTGACACCTACTTGCGAATGGCTCGAGGACTACTGTAGAAGAGCAATATAAAGCAATGCTTTCTGGTTCGCGTAACTTTAATATTGTTTTGTTACTTAATGGTTTATTGTATTTCAAACCCATTCTTCTGTGCATATTTGTCTGTTTATTGCTAATAATCCAAAATCCAGCTTTGTTTTCCGCTACGAAAAATATTTGAAGCTGAAATCAAAGTAAAAGTTTGCTTGTGCTAGTAATTTCTCACCTTTATTTCATCGATTGTTCATAGTTTTTGCTAAAAACAGGTGGAATGTAAGTGTATTGAAACAACAGGCCGCGAATATTCTGGGCTTTTTGGTCTCGACTCAGCCACAGATAAATGTATGTTATCTTCTTATTCAATGTGCGCTTTTTATGTGTATTTTCTGGTTCAAATATGTGTACCGTACATACTTTTTTTTAAATAATGATTACTTGATATATGGTCCAGTCTTGGTTATTGCAGATGAGCGAAATATTGTGGACCAATTCAATGTGGCCCAAAAAAAAAGAAATTAACTAATTTAACAATGGGCCAACTCGTATAATAAAAAAAAAAAAAAAAACAATTCCAAAACAAAAAATTGTTTTAAATAAACATATTTAGGTGTGAGAAACAATTGTTCTTCAAAAATTACTGTAATTTTTATTACTAGTGAAAGCAAACAGCAAAAATAACACAAAACTTTGAAGTGGTTTTTCTCAAAATTTACTTGTTTTACTTGGTCCACTCTTGCTTTAGGCGACCCAATTGTTGTATATGACGAGGCAGAAAACACAGCGAGCTGAAGGGCGCTGTTCGTCTGAATGTTTGACGAATCCCAGCTTTGCAATTGCATCGTTCCATTTTTGCTTTTACTAGATTGTTACTTTTTCGTTAGAAATGCTGACTGTTTATTTTCTTTCGTTTGAAAGCCGAAATTCGCAAGACTCATGGTTTTTAACCTATAACCAACTCATTAATTACAACTATGATGAGTGTGTTTCAGAATCACAAAATCGAAGTGCCCCGTTTGTAATCTAATGACGTGTATGACGGACTTCTTCACGTGTTAACCTTTGGTCCTTATTTGCGTATTTCATTTCTTCTTGTAGCGTTTCGTAATGAAAATCACGTGCAAACCTTTACTTTAGCTTTTACAAGTTTTACATGGACCTGGGCTCATTCATTCTTGATGTTTGCTGGAACAGTGCGCACTATTTTATTTTTCTGAACGTTTTATGGACGTCAGTTGGGACAATCTTGGTCAAAGTTTGCTCCATTTTTAAGTTGCTTGCTTTTATTTTTCACACCATATTTAAATACATTTCTTTTATCAACGGATTGTGGTTGTGATCTTTTTTGGATCAGGTAATTAGAGAATGGGAGTGAAGACCCGTTGGGCTCCCCACGGGGTTACCGTCATTATCCGCTTCAACTTGTTACGGTTTCGTAACATAAAAGAATTTTTACAAAAAAGCAGGCAACTTAAAAATGGAGCAAATTTTGACCAAGATTGTCCCAACTGACGTCTAAATTTAAATCCATAAAACGTTCAGAAAAATAAAATAGTGCGCAATGTTCTAGCAAAAATCAAGAATGAATGAGCCCAGGTCCACGTGAAACTTGTAAAAGCTAAAAAAAGATTTGCACGTGATCTTAATTACGAAACGCTACAAGAAGAAATGAAATACGCAAATAAGGACCAAAGGCTTAACACGTGAAGAAGTCCGTCAGACACGCCATTAGATTACAAACGAGGCACTTGGATATTGTGATTCTGAAACATAAGCGGGCCCTTTGAACGAAATAAAGGTGAAGTTCAAACATACATAAAGGATATATTTCATGTGAAAGCAATCACAAAAAAAGTGACAAATAGATTCTATAAGTGTAAGTGCACATAACAAAGCTTCCAATATTCGTTGATGGACTAAGAACCAGAGATAAGTGAGATCAATATTCATATGTTTATAAGAATGATAATTCGGTACTATAGCATTATAAACGATATAAAGGCAAGTTTTATTACATCGGCAATAAATACTAAGAAAAGAAAATATACAAAATTTTACACAGGGGCAATTTTTGAGATGTCTCTCAGTGCTTTGCGGGTCCACCCGCCGAGGCCCCAGCCAGCACTGCAACGGTGGCACGGCGAACAAGCTCTTTACCATTGCGGATTTGCGGGTGCACAGCATGGATGCGCCCGAGACGATTAGTACCTCTTTGAGCAATATCCACCGAGTCACCGACGAGGACCAGCTGTCCAGGGTAAAGATTCTCCTTACAGGTCCGCCATTTTTTGCGGCCCTGCAGGTTGATCAGGTATCCCTTCACCCAGCTCAGCCAAAACTTATGGGCCAATGTAGCATTATACGTGTAATCGTTACGTAAATCTCCCTTGTCATGGAAGGTACCCAGGGGGGTATTTGGAGCTAGATGCTGCCCAAGAAAACATGAAGGAGTTATAGGTTCCAGATCATTAGGTTGATCACTAGGAGTCGTAAGAGGGCGATCGTTTGCAATCCGCACAGCATCTGAAGCAAAGGTTTGAAGCTCGATTAACGTGGGCTTGCGACGAGCGCGTCCCATCACTTGTAGAAGAGTATTTTTAAACAGTTTTACCATGCTCTCCCAGACTCCTCCTTGGCTAGGGGCATAAGGCGGAATCTTAACGCAATTTATCCCTTTTTGTCGTACAGAGTTGGCGAATTCGGTAGAGCAGGAGAACGTTCACGGCAGCACAAAACGTGCTAGCATTATCAGAAAAAATTGTATCGACTTTCCCACGCAAATTTGTAAAGCGCAAAAACGCCAAAAGAAAGTTATTTAAGTCCAATCCAGTCACAATTTCAACATGAAGGCAACGAGTACTTAAGCAAGTAAACAACAACCCCCATGCTTTGCATTCACTACGATTTTGCCGGTACAGAATCGGACCCAGAAAATCTGTACCACAGATTTGAAAGGGTTTGTTTGCAATAGTAACCCTGAGCGAGGGCAAGTCTGCCATTAATTGTCGAATAGGTTTAGCCTTACGAAGAGCGCACTCACCACATTCTGCGATGTAATGCTTTACGCTCCCAATGCCAAAAATAATCCAAAAGCGTTGGCGAGAAAGCATCAAAGTATATGCTGGGCCAGCGTGTCCAGCTTGTAAATGTTCATTAAGAATAATTAAACGAGTGAGAGCATGTCGGCTCGGCAGAATGAAGGGGTGTTTAGTATCAATCGGCAGTTCAGCGTTCTCTAACGTCCTTCTACTCGTAACATCATATCGGTGTCCACGCAAGGACGAAGGTTACGCAAAGTTTTTAGCTCGTTAATTTTACGCATTTGATCTGCACCATTATCGTTCGAGTATAACTTCTTGAGCATTTGATCAAAATTATCAGGAGAATCCTCTCGTAAGAGCCTTATGGCGGCCCCAAAGCTTAAAAATTGCACGTACCTAACCGCTTCCATTAAAGCACGATCAAGATATAAAGCATTCAGCATCGGCTTTTTAAATTCAGCGCGTTTTTTAAACTTAGCAACAAAGTATTCTTTAAACGCAATCAGATATGCGACGCGCTTTTTAAGCTATAAAGATTAGGAGCGGTTTTAATAAGATTTTCGAGCGAATCTTGCGCGCAATCATCAGCAGTTTGTTTGGGTCCCGAAACTGAACGCACAGCCAGAGCAGAGTCACAAGGTTTAGGTTTCTCCTTACAAAGCGTCAGAAATTCAGGCCCAAACAACCACAGGTTTAAGGCATCGGAATTTTTGTTCTTATCTCGTGTGCGAACATCGGCGAGGTTTTGCGAAGTCCCGATAAAGTTCCGTGAGTCAGGTGGAGAAACAAGATGTATCTTATCAATTCTACGTTTAACAGACTTTGAAAGATGCAAGTCGGGATTTACGATCCATTTGTCAACGACTAGCGAATCGGTCCAAAATTTTACTTCACAAGAAAGATCTTTAAAAGCCGCTAGAGCATGCAACATCAACTCACTACACATTTTAGCAGCCTCTAGTTCCTTTCGCGAGATTATCCAATTACTTTGATGGCATAAAACCACACGGGATTTACCAAAAACAAAACTTACTGCAGCTTTACCGTTTACTATGCGGCGCAAATACACGACGCAAGAGAGTGCATTGTTCGACGCATCTGAAAATCCATGAAGTTGATATTTTACATCATCGTCAGCACTAGGAATTTCTCCTTCCGGAAAACAACAACGATCAAGTGATACACTAGAGAGCGCATTGAATTCAGCAATCCACAAATTCCAACTATGTAAAATGTCATCTGGGAGTTTGTCATCCCAGTCAAATTTAGCTTGTGCAACCCTTTGCAAAATTAATTTTCCTCCTAAGATACAAGGTGCGATTATGCCTAGAGGGTCGAAATAGCTTGCCAGTTGGCTCGCCATTTGACGTCTAGTGGTCAAGTCAACTGAGTTATTATTCAAATTTACCTTCAACTTATCGTTTCTACATCCCAAACAACACCCAATGCTTTCGGGTCCGGCATTGGCTCCGAACCAAAAGCAATTTCAGAAATATTTGTAGCAAGATCACATTTAGGAATTTCACAAAGGAGAGACTTAGCACTAGAATTAGCTACCCATTTTCTAAGTATAAAACCTCGACTTTTGAAAAGTTCAATCGATTCACGTGACATAGTTACAAGCTCGGACAAAGAATCACTAGAAAACAAAACATCGTCCATGTAACGACTTTTTTCAAGGACAGTTAACGTTTTTTCACAAGCATTTTGTGGGATTTTCCGAAAGCAAGTGTTGAATAGAAAGAAGGGCAATGTAAGGGCTCGAGTTAATTCCCCAAACATGTCTAACAAAACGATACACTTGCAGGTCTCCACCATTTAAATTGTTATCTTTGAACCAAATTATCCTAAACAAGTTCCTTTGCTCTTCTGGCATTGCAATTTGAAAAAAGCATTTACTCAGGTCTGCCATGCAAGCGAACTTGCCTAAGCGGAAACGTGCCAAAACTTCCATTAAGTTATTAAGGAGATTAGGTCCGGCCAGCACAGCTTGATTCAAGCACGTGCCTCCGACTTTAGCTGCTATGGAGCGCCGTTTGTGTACCCAAATTTGTGCTATGTTTTTTTGCATATTTAATTAAATAGTCATTTTAATCAAATATACAAAAATAAATATACAAAAAAAACTAGTGCAAAAATAAATATGCAATAATTTTTTGTGCGGACTTTTTTTGACTATTTGTTTTTGCAATAAGAAAAAACTGCGCAGAATATACTGTTGCAAAAGAAAATAGTCAAAAAAACTGCGCACAAAATAAAGCGTTGCAAAAATGCGCTGCAGACATTTTTGTATATTTGTTAGTGGAGCGTGGCAAAGCTGCTCTTTGATGCGCTATCGGCTGTTCTTTAATGTGCTCTATGAGCAGCCGAGAGCGCTTTGCCACGCTCCACTAACAAATATGCAGAAATGTCTGCAGCGCATTTTTGCAACGCTTTATTTTGTGCGCAGTTTTTTTGACGATTTATTTTTGCAACAGTTTATTCTGCGGCAGTTTTTTCTTATCGCAAAAATAAATAGTCAAAAAAAGTCCGCACAAAAAATTTTTGCTTATTTATTTTTGCACTAGCTTTATTTGTATATTTATTTTTGTATGTTTAATTAAAATGACTATTTAATTAAATATGCAAAAAAACACTGCACAAACTAAGGTACACAAACGGCGCCCCATAAGCTGCACCATCATAAACAACACGTGGTTTGTCTTGTTTGGTAATAAAAAAGGGAAGATACCAGGTGGGTTGACCAGTACTCAACTCATTAACACTCACTATCCATTCCTCATCAAGTAACTCCTGGAAAGTTTTCGTAAGAGTGTCCTTTGGTGTAGGGTTCTTAAGAGCGCTCACACGTAAAGCGTTGGTACGTTTTAAGGCGTAATCATAATTATTCGGCCAATCATCGATGATGTCTTGTTTTAGAGGAACCGGTATTTCATACCGCTCATTTACTACTTTAATATGCGGATCAACTACACTGCGAGCCTTTTCATCGTTTTTCGAAGGTTGAATTACTTCATTTTGAAATTCAATTTCACGTAAGGTCTCTTTTAAACCTGCGATTTCTTGTTTAAGTTCCTGAAACTTGTGGATATCGCATTCGCATGGCTCAACTTCAACCCTCCTACTCTGAAGCTGGTCTGAGCGCATGTTCATGCAGCCTCCACTCGCCACAGGACCAAGACGAGTCAACACATAGTTGGGCTCATCTGCATCAAGACCTTCTCTTTCCTCTAAGACCATGAGCGACAAGCGAACAAGCGCCATTCACAAGATTCAAAAGCATTTGCACACATTTCGCGCATCTCACCGATGCGGTTAGTGAGCTGTTTCAAGAGATCCGAATCTTTAATTTTTTCAAGGCCATTTTGATAGCGGCTATATTCGCCCTTTAGGGAATCGAACCTTTGTCTGCAAGTAGCAAAAAAATTGCTAGTTTTGCATTTCATAAAACTTTGCGACAAGCTCTTAAAGTTATTAATAATTTTGCGGTGGGCCGTTAGGAGCTTCCTAGCTACATCTCCCTTTTCAGAATGCGAAACTGCGAGAAGCGTAACCCCTGAACCACCCAAACCCGATCTACTTGCCCCCCCCATCCTGAAAAGCAGGGCCGGCAGTTCCCTCGGCAAGTGGCTGTGCAGGTTCTAAGTTACGGTCGGTAAAAGATAACAGAAAATAAATTAATACAGTACATTAAATTAATGCGGAAAATAAGATATAAAAAACGTTCTTTCCTGATAATTGATTGACTTCTTCAAGTTGATTTTAGCTTCTTGAAGATTTCTTAAAATAATGAAAACTTTTTCACTCGTAATCTTGTAATTTCTTCTTCGCGACAAGTTGAGATGTTCTTCGTAAATTTTCTTTACGGTGAGTTTCAAAAGGTTAAGCTGGGTTTTTGAAGGTAAAAATTCTTTTATGTTACGAAACCGTAACAAGTTGAAGCGGATAATGACGGTAACCCCGTGGGGAGCCCAACGGGTCTTCACTCCCATTCTCTAATTACCTGATCCAAAGAAGATCACAACCACAATCCGTTGATAAAAGAAATGTATTTAAATATGGTGTGAAAAATAAAAGCAAGCAACTTAAAAATGGAGCAAATTTTGACCAAGATTTTCCCAACTGACGTCTAAATTTAAATCCATAAAACGTTCAGAAAAATAAAATAGTGCGCAATGTTCTAGCAAAAATCAAGAATGAATGAGCCCAGGTCCACGTGAAACTTGTAAAAGCTAAAGTAAAGGTTTGCACGTGATTTTCATTACGAAATGCTACAAGAAGAAATGAAATACGCAAATAAGGACCGTGAAGAAGGTCACGTGAAGAAGTCGTCATTAGATTACAAACGGGGCACTTCGATTTTGTGATTCTGAAACAGAGTGGAGTTTGAATTCAACCGATTCAAAAAAGTGCTCGACAGCGTAGGCCAGAGCGAATATCATAACATAACACAGTACACGTCAAAAATTTTAAAACCCTCTATTTGAATAAGATACTCCTGATGATCCCGATTACGGGTGAAACAGACTGTAGGATTTAAAAAATTTTAATTTTTGACGTGTACTGTTATGTTGTATTAATTACAACTATGTACTGCTAATGGAAATTACTACGTTAGAACTAAGCCTACTGTACTAATTCGCTTCACTTTTTCATAAGCCCTGGGGTCCCTCTTGGATTTTATTCTCAGCTACTGAGGGTATATGCAGTCTGGCTGACATTTGTTCAGCATTGGCTATTCAAGGAAATTGTAGGCTTATGAAGTTTCCGTATCAATTTGTTACTGGGCAAATAGCCTACTTTGCTGACATGCAACCAAACAGATTGCTGAACGAAGCAGATAAGAAATTTTTAAATGGAGCCCGAATAACGCATTACTGTATTTATATTATATTGTCAAAAGACAAAGCTATCAATACGTCACAAATTGAAATGTCTTTCATTGTTACTGCCTATTTCATACGAAAGAAAGGCTACAAAAGAAAAATAGGCTGAATTAAGACCAGGTCATCTCTGCGTTTCCATTATTTCAATTGGTTGTATTGTTTCTAATTGTTTATTCATAAATCGATTCATCTGTAATAAACTAATAATCAACAATTCAAAGACAATGCGATCAGCCATGTTAATGGAAACGCACGGCATGACATTGTCTTGCTTTGCCAAAGGAATTTTTTCCAAACAAGGTGATCACCAATTTTGACAAAAAATTAAACAATTAAATTGTTAAGTAGGAAGGCATACGCAATTTTCATCCACACTCATCTGCACTGCAATTTTTTTCATCCGCACAAGTGCGTACGGTCGTACGGGTTGAAAAGCTATGCTCTAGGCTACTAGCCAATCTTCGAGGTTTTCGTTCCAATTTATCGGGACCGGCCAGTTAGTCCAGCGATAATGCGTTCGTCTCTTGCGGTGGGAGGTCTAAGGTTAAAATCGAACAAAGCTTTGTTTGCCGACGGCTTGCGCTACCGCTGCTACATTCCTTCAAACAGAGATGTGTTGCACTGGCGGAATGACGCGGAAATGAGCCCAGCAAACTCGTTGCACACTTCGGCAGAATACAGCAAGCGTAATGAACGTTTAAAACATATTGAGCGCAGTGCTGCCGTCATTCTGGTTTGTTTTTAAGAAGTCGCTGTTTTGGTGCCTCTTCCCTAGGCTTGCGCGCTGATAGTCTTTAGGTCATAAGCACACAAAACGCTCAAAGAACTAAAATGTTAAAAATGATGTACTTAAATGTTGGTGGAAAAGAAATTTAGCCTAGCTCCTGATTAGTAGTCATTCAAGTGTGATGGCTGCATTCAACTGATGCGTAACCAAAAATGAAACGCAAATCAAACTGACAACTTTAAAACTGCTCGGATTTAGACTTCTAACGGCATGTACTAGTTCTTTTTGAAAGTGTAATTCGTGATCATTCAAGTGTGATGGCTGCATTCAACTGACACGTAACCACAAATGAAACGCATATCAAACTGACAACTTCAAAACTGCTCGGATTTAGACTTTTAAAGGCGTGTACCAGTTCTTGTAAAAAGTGTGATTAATGCTTATTCAAGTGTGACGGCTGCATTCAACTGACACGTAACCACAAATGCAACGCAAATCAAACCGAGATTTAAAAACTGCTCGGATTAAGATTTCTAATGGCGTGAACTGGTTCTTATAAAAAATATAATTAATAATCATTCAAATGTGACGGCTGCATTTAACTGACACGTAACCACAAATGCAACGCAAATCCAACTGACATTTAAAACTGCTCGGATTTAGGTTTTTAATGGCGTGAACTGGTTCTTATAAAACGTGTAATTAGTGATCATTCAAATGTGACGGCTGCATACAATTAACACGTAACCACAAATGAAACGCAAATCAAATTAATAATGTCAAACTTGCTCAGATTTTAACTTTTTAACGGCAGTTACTGATGTTTAGCCTATCAAATTTGCAGCTCGTCCCCATCTTTACCTCTCCACCAATCACATCTTCTAGATGGAAAAATGCAATTGCAAAACGGTGTTACAGTTGGTGAAAAAGCAAAATCGCTATGAAAACGCTGACTAGCGCTGTTTTCAAGATTGAGAATGTATTTTTAAATGCGTTACTAATGGCCAGCTGTTCGAACAGTAACGCGTTTGTGTCTGAAGTTCAAACCTTGGGCCATTCAAATCGGACACAGCATTGCCAACGGCTTGCTGCTGCCGCAACATTTCTTTGAATGGAGCTTGCCTGGGCACAATGACGTGGAGATGGATCTTTGCAAACTCGTTACACGCTTTGACGTAATACAGCAAGTACAATGAAAAATCTGATTTGAGACTGTAATAATGCAAATATAGAAAATATGAAAACAGGAAATTTGATTTGACCACAATAAAAAGTGCGCATTCGTATTGGGCTATCTAGCAGCAGGAAACTAAAAGTCAATTTACCAAAAATACCATAACAAGAAAAACTAACCATACGACTCACAAATACAATGCTGTAGCGCCCTCTTGCGAAAAAACAAACTAAAAATCACTATAAAACTAGTGCCCCCTTGCGGAAAGAACTTAAAATTACCATGAAACACAAAAAACAGTTGATACGTAACAGAAAAGTTGCAAATATGATGCTCTAGTGCACTCAAATGGTAAAAAAAACTTCAAAATTGCCATAAAACACAAAAAGCAAGTGAAACTAAATAAGAGAAATGCAACTATCATGCTATAGTGCTCTTAGATGGTGGAAACCATAAAATCACAAATTTTTAAGGCAGTTGTCCTGATAGAAAACGTGACACAAGGGGAAATATGAATCCAGGGCATAAATCAGGGACAAAAATTTAAATTTCAGGTTTTGAGATGGCACTGATGGAAAGTAGGAATTCACTTTAAAGAGAGGTTGGAGTACCATCACTTCTTGGCACAAATTCAATGCAGTACCAGCAAATTCCGCTGCAGGAGCAGAATGAAATCAACGAAAGATTTGCAGCTAAAAATTAGGCAAAATAACATGACAAAGTTTATTGGCCAAAGAAAATATAGCCGAGAAGTGATAACAGTGCAATAGTGTCAGTGATTTAAAGAAAATTAGAGTTTTAAAACAAGCAAATTTGAACGAAAATAAGCACGCCTGAAACACTAAAACTGAGCAAATTTTTGTTTCACTTTTTGGCCATTTTTCTGGTGATTAGGGCTATAAATCCAGTGTTTAAAGCCAAAAAAGGGCAATTTTTAGCTGACAAAAATGGGGGGAATGAGGCCCAAAATGGCAAAATATGGAACGCTTCACGATTTTGCGTGTCATCCTTGCGCAGGGGCCATGCTAATCTTCTCTGTATCGTTCCAATTTTAGTATATGTACTGCCGAAGCAAGTACACTGGACCCTTGGGGAGGCCGAAATAAAAAGCCAGGTCGCTCTAACATAGCCTTACTTGAGGCTACGTAACAGACAAGCGCTTCTACGCGTGAATAGCAGCGTCTGTCACGCCTCACTAAGACATCACAATAGTCGCAAGACATTGCCTTGAGCAAACAAAGCTTGATGACGCAGCAATCAATTTTCGGCATCACATTGTCATATTTTTTCAAAGTCTGGTGATAGCGCCATGATAGTGTTCACCCAGGTACGTTTGCTCAATCCACATCGCCTCTGGAGCCCTCTGTTCAGTTTCATAACATGTGAACCCTAATACAATTTTGCTTCGTCACGATCTACAATGCAACACGTCACCTAGTGTTATTGCAACGTCATCGTGGGCTAAGCTTGGTGTTCAACTCGAAGACAAATCAACTGCAACAGTCATTGGAGTACAGGCAAGAACAAGAAGCAATGTTGATCCTACCATGGCTTAGTAATTCTTACATCATAGAACAACCAGGGCCTCAGCGGAATCGCGTGCAACAGCTTAATCATTATAACATAAAGCTCAAAATATTTCGTGATTTAAACTCAATCAAGGGTTCAACTTATCGTGTTGTTTCGTGATTAAGAATAAAAGCAAAAATTTTCAGGGATGGGGCAAAAGTAGAAATCTTGCTACGGTTGGTCTCGAAAATTAAATCCCTTTCAGTAGAAAAGCGATGTAACCTGAGCTTGAAATAATGCATGACGTAGCTGCCGTCTCAAAACAGCGCTTTCCGTTATAGCTCTTTATCTCCATTTAGTGGCAATGCGCTAACTGAAAAGTGACCACTAATAGGCCCTGTTACCCTAGCAGAAAAAATGTCTAGAAAAGAGATCTCGTGTTACCCATCGAGGTACCTGCTATAGATTTTTAATGCCTGATTAATGATTGAAATGTCTTTGGTTGCAACCAGGTGCCGTTTTTAAGATATACAGCTTTTAATCAAACGCGGATAAATATTTAAAAATCATACGCTTGAATAATTTTTTTTACTATTGGTGTTGCCGTTAAATAATCCACAAATTACAACAAGAATATTTTTTATGTTTCTTTGAATGTAAAAATTCAAAATACGATAAATTTAAACTAAATAATCACGGGTTAGTATTTTGTTAAAACGTTTGCATATTTAGTGTCTTAGCTTGAGTTTTTTTGTGCTGAATTTTAAACATGGAAACTTGCTTTGAAGTCACGTGACCGTCGTCGCTTGGCAGCTGATCGTTACGAATGCAAAACTTATTTTTCAAGATTGAATATCGGTAACCCTAAGAATTAATAAGGAAATTATTTCATGTCAAAAGTCGAAAAACAAATGAAGTACTTCATGAATCACACCACATGTCTGTTAAGCTGCATTTACGCGTGAGACTTTTTTGCGTGCGATTTTTTGATAAAAATGGATCTGGCAAAGTTGCACTTGCTCAACGGCGGTTTTGATCATGATAATTGGGACCTTACTGATGGAAATAATTGTCTTAAGTTGTTTTCATACCAACGTTGTTATAATTAAAAACTTTAGAAGAGAATCGGTGCTGCGATAAAAAATCGCAGTGAGATCGGCTCCGATTTTGCTTTAAAAAGGGTTGGAATATCACTATCGGAATGGAAACAACTTGAGACAGTCATCAGTCATAAAAATATGCAACTTTGTCACATCCATTTTTATCAAAAAATCGCACGCAAAAAAGTCGCCCGTGTAAATGCAGCTTTATGATGATAGTCTACCCACAAAAAGCAGCCTAATACAATAACTGCTTTGAGATATACCGATAGGCTTTCACTCCAACTAGCCTAGCCCTAGCTAGTTGGCTTTTCAACTCTCGAATGTCTGTTCTGCCACACTTAAGCACTTAAAACAATCACCGGAGTTAAACCAACAAATAACCCAAAAAAAGAGATGACTCTCATGAAATTGCTGAAAAGGAGCACAGTTTATTCGAGCCTTATTTTGCAATATTTGCGAAAGTGTATAGCTTGATGTTGAAACTTCGCAGTAATAAACTACTGTAGTCTTAAAACATTGTAGCTGAATAATTTATTCGAATTAAAGATGTGCTTTGGTTCGATCGAAATAAACTTAACGGACTGATGACCGGTATACCCATAGCTACCGACGGCCGTAGGCTATCGATATTCCTCAAAGCTTATCGGTATTCTTCGAAGCAGTTATTGTATTAGCATATTAGGCTGCTTTTTGTGGGTAGGCTATCATCATAACAAACGCGTGGTGTAATTCATAAGGTAGTTCGTTTATTTTTCGACCTTCTGCAAGAAACGATTTCTTCATTAACGGTTACCGGTATTTTATCTTGAAAAATTATTTTAAAGTTTTGCATTCATAACGACCAGCTGCCAAGTCACGACAGTCACGTGACTTCAAAGCAAGTTTTCATGTTTTAGAATTCAACTCAAAAAAATTCCAGCTAAAACACTAGATATGCAAATCTTTCAGCAAAAAACTTACCTATGATCAATTATTTAGTTTAAATTTATCATATTTTGAATTTTTACATTCAAAGAAACATAAAAAATATCATTGTTGAAATTTGTGAATTATTTAACGGCAGCACTAATAGTAAAAAAAATTATTCAAGCGTATGATTTTTAAATATTCATCCGCGTTCGATTAAAAGCTGTATATCTTAAAAACGGCACCTGGTTGCAACCGAAGACATTTCAATCATTAATCAGGCATTAAAAATCTATTTGTAAAAATTTTTGCAAGAGGTACCTCGATGGGTATCACGAGACAACAGAATTTTGGAAAGCGTAACAAGGCCTACAAAGGAAAATATGGAAACATTTTGCTCTTCACCAAACAATGTTCCAACAAATCGACAAAAACGTCAGCAACTTTCAGAAGCAGCTAACAACTTCGTATCGCGAGTCTATGCTGGACTGCTGGTACATACAGTTCTTTGTTGCAGAACGACAGGAGCATCATATTACGGACGCGGAATTGTTTAGGAAGAATATTTTTGTTTTTTTCCGCACAAATGTTCCGCTAAAATTTTGGAAATCATTGGCAGGTTCATCAACTATGAGAAGCTTGTCAACTTGCGGCCGAGGCCCCGGATTCGCGTTCAGAGCGCCAACAGCAATGCATTCCATGGCCACTTTCATCTTGGTCGCAGAGCCCCAGTGTAATCGCAAAATTTTCAATTTATCTGAAAAATTACTAAAGTTACAAAAATATCCGCTTTCGTTAAAGCGTTAGTCTATGGTTAAAGCTAAATGTCGATGGAGCTATGACGTCACGCAGGGCAACTGCATCGAATCTCCGACTTTGAATGTTTGATTTGCATTGCCTGTTTACAGTCGATTACCACAGTATTAAAAATTAAAATCTATAAAACCCAACAGTCTGCTTCTTCACCGTAAATGGGATTACCAGGGGTAAATTTAAACAATTTATAAAGTAGACAATTAAAATCTAAACTTCAAAGCTTAAAACCTAAAAGTTTAAAATTTAAGAACTAGGTCAAAACTTTCCAAGCAAGCAGCTGTTGTGCTGTACTGAACTGGCGCAATTTTGAACAAACCAAATGGTAACAGCTAGGTCGCGTAAAACAATGATGTAAACAATAAAAGCAACAAAAGGCGTAAAGAAGAAAAAGTCGGTGGTTCGTAACTGGGGCAAGTGAGTCCGTTAAAAAACGAGAGAAAAGATTACAAAGGCCGAAAAGAGCAGTAAAATGAAGAGCAACATTAAAACCAATGAAATATTATCTATGTTTAGAATTTACAGTTTTTTAATTTATATTTGGTTTCGTGGTGGCACTTATTGATGAGCTTATTGAGGATGAAGTATTTTTCGGTCAAGCATAGCTGGCGTCGTTTGGCTCCTTGTTGGCATGGCTTTGCGTGGAAAACAATCTCCATTTGATGGTGGGTTCGCTGCCGGCGTCTTTGCAGGACCACGCATACTTGGAATGTTACTGGCGTTGCTTTTTGGAAGGTGCCCGAAAGACTACACGTGATTGTAGTATCGTGGTTTAAACTCCGTTTTGCAGAGGCCAAAGTGATTTTTGAACGCATTATTGCGGTCTACGATGGCTTTGTGGGAGATACCCATTGCTGGGCACCGTCCAGACAATGGGGCACGGCGACTTTTTGCAGTTGCACAATCGCGATTCCAGCTTGCATCCTTTTTCAGACAGGATGATCTTGTTGTGGGAAGATAGTATGCCGTCATGGTGTTAAAACTGCAGCTCAGCTCGATGGTGTTCTCGTGCAATCGGTGCCGTGGCGGAAACTGCTTCTCCAGGAGATGAAAAAAGCATTTTCCCACGTTAGTGCTGACATGGTCGTTGTAGAGGGGTTGAACCAAGCGATATTTCGCTTCCTGGTGCGCTTTTCCCGGTCTCCATTCGCCTGCTGCTGTTGGTAATGCAGTTCAACATCAATAATATCAAAGGGTTAAAGGCACGCTACTGATTTTTCGTCTAGCAATGGCAAGTTAAAACTGATTTAAACAGCTCAGTAAAAATCTCCACTGAATAGTTCCGCAGGGCAACCAGCAGGATGCGAAGTAGGCTACTTCGATGACGTTGCGACGGTTTTCATCCCCCATAATGCGCATCTTTACATTACTTTTGAAAGTCAAATTTATCCTTTTCAAAAGTTAAAATTCATTGATCTCAAAATCTTAATTCAAGTTCATGAAAGATTTCTTGAGCGGATTCAAATTGATTCAATCCCAAGGGCCGCTTGTCTATGGAGAATGCGGAACTGCAGCCCCCCAAATAACTTTGTGTTTTCTGTCATTGGCATTGCAACAAAAATTTGAAAAAGAAATTTACTTTTTCATTCAATTTTTATTGAAAAGTTTACGCGATTGCCTCATTTGACGAGCTAGTTAAACGCTTTGCTTTTGTAATGCCAAAGAAACAATTTTTGTATCACGTGTTAAATACAGCGATTTCTGCCGACACGAGTCTGCAAAAGGTGCAGTCGAGCTCGCCAGCTTAATCGACAATTCGACATGTCTCCGCGACTTCAACTAAAGCAAGACATTTTTTCTTTTTGTATCACGAGCTATTCAGCCGCCTGGACTGCAGTCCGTGCAGTTTATCCCATCTTGAATACTTTTTTCTTACTTTTTTCTTCTTTTTTCTCTCCGGCTATCTACTTTCAAACCGCTAAACCCACTGCATTTAAAGTTTGATGATAAAGATATCAGGGAGGACTAGTGTGGGACTGCAATAGGGGGTGCCAGGTTGGGGGGATCCCCCTCAATTGGTCCTCCTACAAAATTCAAACTTTTTAACCTTTAAAGCTAGACATATAAAATGTTGAAATTAAGAAAATATAAGGGAAAAATAAAGTTTGTTAATAATTTGGGGTCCCAAAATTGGGTTTTCCCCTTCAAATTGGAACTTTTTAACCACTCATGCTAGACACATGAAATTTTCAGTGTAGGAAGGAAAGATAAAATTCGGCCAAAATTGGTAATACCAAAATGGGAGCCTCCTCAAACGGGGCCAACTAATTTTTGAACCGTTAGACCTAGATGGATCGAATTTTCGAAATGGGTAGTTATTAAAAACCAAAGCAAACTTAACAATTAAACAGAATCATAAACTAAATACAAAAAACAGCATCAAAGACATAATCATAAACAAAAAACTTTATGATCGAAGACAGGAAAAAAAAATTTCCAACACACTCTAACATAGAAACATTGAAATTGGAGGTCCCAAGATATCGCTTGCGATGTCATGCTCTAGTTGAGCTTAATGGCTTTAGTAACTTTGACCTACATGGCCGAGTTTTTTTCACGAAACTGTCACCTGTGACGTTGAGAAAGCGTACTTTTTCTTATGGCTTAAGGTTTTTGAAGAATTTAATTAAGGAAGTTTTACTGTAGTGCCAAATAATAAATTTAATATACCGCACGTTTCAAAATTAGGGTCCCTCCCTCTACCGCTTACATGAAAATTTATGAAGTTTTCTTCATTAGATTAGTTTGAAGTTCATTAACGTACCGTATATACTCGCCTGTAGGTCGCACCACCGTATAGGTCGCACTATTAGTTTTGTGTTAAACAAGTTGAATTTAGCGTTGACTCGCACATAAGTCGCACTATCTTTTTTGCACAGATAGTTATCTGTGCGAAAATTAAAATAAACTTCAAAAATTAAAATAAATTAAAGACAAATAACTTCGAAATTGAACATTAAAATCGCAAAAACCATTTTTTCTTAACAAAGCGGGAAAATCCAACGCACGCTGAGCGGTCGCATGTGCGCGCATGAAACTGTCTCGCATTAGTATGTGCGAGCGCAAGCGCAATTCATGTCTATAACGGCTTATTAGACGGAAAATACGGTACTTGCAATAACCGAAAACTTTCAAGGTATGTCGCGCGGATAGGTCGCACCCGTGTTTTTTGTTAAAAAATATGAGAAAAAAGTTGCGACCTATAGGCGAGTATATACGGTAAGTTTCTACTAAGCTATTTTTGATTTCAAGTTTCTTTCATTTTCATGTCGAGTAGCTGAGTCAGATAAACCCACACTGCTAATGATTCAGAGAAAATTAGATGGATTGATAAACAATAAAATCCTGAAATGCCCGTGCATCCTTAGCACCTCTCACCTTCTAACCTAATTCTTCACAAAAGCAAGCTGGGTAGTTACCTCGAAAGATCGTGGTAATTAATGAACGTATAGAAAACTGCGATGGTTTATCAAGTTATTCTCATCGACCTGTGACAACTTGTGAGTTAAGCTTTAACTAGGGAAAATAAATTTTGATTCTCCTCCTTTTTTTGCAATTTGTCATATTATACCATTCGAGAATGAATGTTATGTGGCAAAAAAATAAACGATTTAGTAAAAAACTTAAATAAATGCCTGTATTGAAGTTGCATAATTTTAGCACTTTTTTTTTATCTTAGTTTATGCTGTTGAGGAGGGGGGCGTTAATTTCGAAACAACCCGTATACCAATACTATATGTTGAATTGCGATGCGAAAGAGCGTTTTCAGAATCATACATGGGTGTAAGTTTGGTTGATGCAACGAAATTTGCTTGTGAGTCGCTGGAATTTCAAAGACCGCTTTATCTTATTTCAAATGGAGTGAAAAACTGTTTCAGAACTCGTAAAAAAGTGCTGAGGTTTGACATTGTATTGTAAACTGTTACGCAAGCTTTTTGAATGACGTTACTCGATTATTTTTGATAACTGCGAGAGATTTAAATTTTAAACTCGAATAACCACAAAGCAATTTAAGTTAGTGAAACGAAATTTGAAAGGAGCGCATTTAAATTATTGATCTGACTATCAACGACTACATTTTCTACAAATTCATTCAAAGCAATCGAATCACTATTTTAAAGCTTCTTAAAGTTCAGTTAAAGGTGAATGATGCCGCGAAGTCCCCAGATATTGCTTGCGATGTCACGTTCTAATTTTACAAGAACCAGTAAATTTTGAATTGAGGCTGGCTGGCTGTGTTACGTTTCATTGGTTCTCAAATATCCAGAAAAATAAAGAAAAAAAAACTTTTGCTTGCTTTTGAAAAAGAATTTCCAATCACATACAATTTTGACCTAAACCGAAATTTTGACTCTATTTTGACCTATAAAATCTTCCGTACATACTCGCAGATAGGTCGCAATTTTTTCCTTTTCTTTTTAAATATAGGTGCGACCAATCCGCTCGACATAAGTGCAAATCGCCACCAGTTAATTATAAAGTTTTCAAATAAATTTCTTTAACAAATTTATGTGTGTATATATTTTTGACATTTCTCAAACACGCAGTGGCGTATTCTCCATGCATGCAAGGCATGCATTGCATGCCTAGTCATTTAGCCAAAAAAAGAAAACGATAATTTAAACAAGTACATGTAAAAATTTAAAACAAAATCAAACTAAGTTGCCACAGTTACAGGTATTCACTTTCAAGTCGAAGTAGCAATAACTAGTCTCGCTTAATTCATTGATTTCAGTTTTAGCCTGTTTTCAGCATATTGCTAAATTACAAAAAATAATGGCAACACGCATGCAATTTTGAAATTGCATTCAACGGATCAAGAGATTGCTATGTTTCGATACGATTACGAACAAAATTAAACAAGTTTGAAAACTTTGATTGGTGCATTGTTTGCTGCAAAAGTTCTTTCATAAGTCTAGTTTCTTGTTTTCGTAAAACATAGTCTCTATTTTGATTTGAGATTTGTAACAGTAAATTATCTTTGAAACAGGCCACAAGCTATCCACCAAAGCATGCAATTTTAAATATTGCATGCGTGTTGCGATTTATTTTATGTAATTTTGTAATATGAAAAGAGCGAATAACGAAGCGGCGAAACCAAGCCATGATAGCCGGTAGGTATTGCCATTAAGTGATGTAAATCAGAGTGAGTTTTTGATATGGTACTGTTCGCACTATTTAGGCTAAATGTTGAGCTATAAGGGTGAAAGCAAGACGTGAAATCCATGAGAGTTACCGGTAGTTGGTTCAGTTAGTACTTAGTAGGCCTAGGGTAGTTATAGAATTTGCACCAGGTTTGTAAAAAAGTTTTTAACACTATCAATAAATTTCCGAATGGTAGCTTGGCTGCTTTGCTTGTACTTTGCTGGTTGTTAAACAAACTAAACAAGGCCAGGCCTAACCATACATGCATTGGACTAGTCTTGAGCACACCAGCCTGCTTAATATTGTATAGAATCGCTGGCTGTTGCCAGGCTACGATAAATTATGATGACATGAGGAAGAGGCTAGGAAAGTATGTTATGTATTCGCTATTCAGCAAGTTGGCTCAGCTTAGTCCTGCAACTTTGGGTTATTAAGTCTACTTTATTGTTAGTGTTAGGCTAGTATTGGTACCAGCTACTGGCAGATATAAAACTGCAAGACCTGTCACTGTTTGTAGTAAGACAAGAAAGATTTGTACCGGTACTTGGACAGTAAATACACACACTAATGTGCACTGGGGAGAGGAGGCCTAGTTGCAATAGTAGACATGTATTAGTGTAAGTTGCTTTTTTATTTACCTGCCTAATAATAATAACGTCATTATAATTGCATGCCTTATCTGAAATGCCACGCTACGCCACTGCAAACACGGTTAGAAGTCTGAATGTACTGGCAATGATACACACACAGGTTTGTAGCGAGTTGATTATTCATGAAAATCATATGGTCTGCGCTTGCGTACAAGCATTTATTATCGCTCGCAGGTGTTGATACACATTTTTTGATTATATTAAGCCCTACAAAAAAAAAAAAAAAAAAAAGGAAGTTATCTGTGCAAATAAGCTAGGAAAAGGGCCTTTTAAATCCCTAGATTTTCAGTGCGACTTATGTGCGAGTCAACTCTAAATTAAACTTTTTTAACACAAAACTAATAGCGCGACCTATCGGCAAGTATATACGGTACCTAAACTGGCTCCAGAGCACCGAAACCAATGTTGGTATACGTTTGATGATATAATAAAGCCCCCAAAAAATTTTGACTTTATTGACTTTTTCAGGCCCTATTGATGACATACTGGAGTATCAACTATCGAGCTACAGTGATCTAACTAAAGTTTTGCAGGTTTTTGGCAATGATTAGCTAATTTTTCAAATGCAAACATCTTCAACTTCAACAAACAAAAATAACACAGGCCAACAAAACAAAACTTTTTTTAAAAGGCACAACATGTTAAAGCCTTTTTTGGGTGATTTGGGGATGCTGAAAGCGAAAATGATGTCAGTTTTGCCAAATTGGCTCTAGTTTTTGAGCTGTTTTATGATTTGCGACGTTATTCTCCCTAAAATTTAGATTTTTGCCACTAGAGGGCACTGTATAGCCGACATGCTACAGTGAGTGATTTTAAAAAATGGCACTTTTTATTCTGCATCAGTTAAAAAAAATTGGCACAATAGAGGGATTGGGGCCTGAATAATTAGCATTTTTATGATTTTGGGGGCGAAATTCCGCCACCAAGTGGTGAAAACATAATTTGCATTATCTCAAAAAATATGTGACCGATTTGAATGAAATTTGTGTCCATTTCTATGCTTTTGGAGGTGAGGAATTTGTTTCTGCTTTCAATTTGATAGATTTTTGAGACCAGTGGGCGTTAATTGCACTTTTATGCCATTTGAAGCTACTTGACAAGCTCAATGATGATGCCTACAACCATATGTTGTTTTGCAGCATCATGAGAGTGGTTACATTGTCTATCGAAAAAGCAAAAAGTGATGCTAGTAAGGAATGAAATTTTATGGTAGAATTTTAGAAACATAATGGAGAATATGTTACTGCACTGCAGTCAATTGGACAAGCAGGTTAACGAGCACTTTTTCTTTACAGCACAATTTAGCTAAGCATTTTTTATAAGAGAACAGATTTTGTTAGTGAGAAAGCAGTAGAAATGAGTTCGAAACGAAGGCAATGTCGAAACCATCCGGATGTGTTTTGCTACATTTGTGGGGAATATATGCTGGCTAGCGTGACATTTCAGATAAGGCATGCAATTATGATGACGTCATCAGCTTTGATGACGTTATTAATTATCAAGCAGCAAAATAAAAAAGCAACTTACTCTAAGAAAGGACGTTGTTAAGTATAAGCCGACCGCTTTTATTGGAATCTCTCATTCTCTGCGACTCGTGTATGAGCGTGTGTGCGCTGTCGCTCCTCTCATGCGTGGACTCATTACGGTTAGGGCTAGATTTGGCCCGTTTGGGATTGGATCGGAGAGAGCGCACGAGCGTTCATGCACGAGTCGCAGAGCTTCCAAAAAAAGCGACTGCTCATACTTAAACGACACCCCCAGTAATTTACTGATACTCTTAAAAACGTTTTTATAAACCTAGTGCAAATTCTACAACTAGCCTAGGCCTATTAAGTACAAACTAAACCAACTACCAGTAACTCTCTGCTTAAATGGATTTCACATCTTGCTTTCACTCTTATAACTCAATATTTAGCCTAAATAGTGCGAACAGTACCATATCAAAAACTCACTCTGATTTACATTACCTAATGCCAATACCTTCCGGCTATCACGGCTTGGTTTTGCCGCTTCGTTATTTGCTTTTTTCATATTGCAAAATTACGTAAAATAAATGGCAACACGCATACAATATTTAAAATTGCATGCTTTGGTGGATAGCTTGTGGCCTGCCATAAGCTAATATACTGTTACAAATCTAAAATCAAAATAGAGACTATATTTTACGAAAACAAGAAACTAGACGTATAAAAGAACTTTTGCAACAAACAATGCACCAATCAAAGTTTTCAAACCTATTTAATTTTGCTTCTAATCGTATCGAAACATGGTGATTTCTTGAGCCGTTGGAAAGAGTCTAGAACACCGAAAGAAACGCACTCAAAATCAACACGCTTGAGTGATTTTTTGATAATTGCTTGATTTAAATTCACAAAACTCGTTCATTGTTTATCGAAAAATGCCTCTGTTATGTATTCTCAAAACTTTGGAACAAACACACAAAATTAAAATTGGAAAATCACTCAAGCGTGTTGATTCTGACTGCATTTTTTTGATGTTCTAGACTTTACCGAGCCGTTGAATGCAATTTCAAAATTGCATGCGTGTTGCCATTATTTTTCGTAATTTAGCGATATGCTGAAAACAGGCCAAAACTGAAATCAATGAATTAAGCAAGACTAATTATTGCTACTTCGACTTGAAAGTGAATACCTGTAACTGTGGCAACTTAGTTTGATTATGTTTCAAAGTTTTACCTGTACTAGTTGGAATTATCTTTTTTTTTGGGGGGGCTAAATGACTAGGCATGCAATGCATGGAGAATACGCCCCTGGCTTACAAAGCCTACTTTGGCATAAAGTTAGGCGACCAAGACAATTCTTGGGCACCTCATACGGTCTGCAAGCAATGTACAAAAACGCTGCCCCGTTGGACCCAAGGTAAAGCTACTTCCATGCGATTCGGGGTTCCTATGGTATGGCGGTAACCCAAAAATCATAATGAAGATTGTTGTTTTCGCATGGTAGACATGACTGGATGGAATCAGCGCAAGAAGAAAGATTGGTACTATCCTGATATAGAGTTTGCACGACGACCAGTATCACATTGCACTGACGTTCCAGTTCCTGTTTTCATGTTCTTACCTGATCTCACTGCAGATAAAACACTGCTGGAAGCAATGAAAGATAGTAATAGCAGCTGTAGTAACTATAGCTCTACCAGCATGGCTGCTGAAGCATCTTGACTCAGCACAAACCCTAAACCTTTTAGTCAAGACCAACTGAATGAGCTGGTGCGTGATCTTAATCTTTCCAAAGAGTCGTCTGAACTTTTAGCATCTCGTCTTATAGAACATGGTGTACTGGCTTCGGGAATTAAAATTACATTCTATCACAAGAGGGATGATTTTCTGCTTCGTTATTTTACTATGAAAGGTGACTTTGTATTTTGTAACTACATCCCAGGCCTTCTTGCAGAAATGGGTCTTTCAAAATGCAATTCAGATGAATGGAGATTGTTCATTGACAGCTCCAAACGCAGTTTAGAATGTGTGTTACGTCATAAAGGTAACAAGTTTGCATGCGTTCCGATCGGACACTCAGTGGTAGTCAAAGAACACTATCTGAATGTCAAGATGGTTTTGAATAAATTGGGCTACAGTGAGCATAACTGGGCCATATATGTGTGGACTTTAAAATAGTTAATTTTTTGTTGGGACAGCAAGGAGGGTACACTAAGTATCCTTGTTTTCTCCGTTACTGGGACAGTCGAGCAAGTACTCAGCATTGGGTAAAGAAGGATTGACGGGCACGAGAAGATCTTGCTGAGGGTGATAAAAATATCAATGAGCCGCTAGTTAGTCGGGACGGCATAAAGTAGGGTCTGATGAAACAAGTTGTGAAGGCTCTGGATAAACATGGTGATTGTTTTAATTATATTGTCAAAAAGTTTCCTGGTCTCAGCATGAAAAAAATGAAAGAAGGAATTTTTGATGGACCACAAATTCGCAAATTGATCCAAGACCAAGCCTTCACTTCTCACATGACAGCAGTTGAAAGTGCTGCCTGGTGCTCGTATGCCTCAGTGGTACGAGAGTTTCTGGGTAACACAAAGGCAAGCAACTGCCGCTATCTTGTGGATGTGATGCTCAGACACTTTCAAGCTCTTGGTTCAAGGATGAGCATCAAACTTGATTATCTATTTAGCCATTTAGACTACTTCTCAGAAAATCTTATTGACGTAAGCGAGGAACAAGGGGAAAGGTTTTACCAAGATATTAAGATGATGAAGAAAGATACCAAGGCAGGTGGGACGCCCACATGATGTCAGACTATTGTTGGACATTGATCCGTGATTGTACTGAACAAAGCTATGGACGAAAATCATACAAGAGAACTTTTCTTCAAATGAATTAAACTGGATTTAAGGCCTCATGCTCAGTAGTGTTATTTGTCTACAAATATACAATCACAATCCTGTTGTTTTATTTGTAGCAGAGACCATGTTGTGCAAGTGATGGACAAAATTGTTTGTTGTATATTCTTTATTATATTGTTGTATGTTTCTTACGTGTGTATGACCAAGCCTTTACTTCTCACATTATATCAGTTGAAAGGGCTGCCTGGTGCTCGTATGTCTCAGTGGCACAAGAGTTTCTAAGTAATACTTTTGTACTTTTCCAATAGACAATGTAACCACTCTCGTGATGCTGCAAAACAACATATGGTTGTAGGCATCATCATTGAGCTTGAAAATTAGCTTCAAATGGCATAAAAGTGCAATTAACGCCCACTGGTCTCAAAAATCTATCAAACTGCAAGCAGAAACAAATTCCTCAACCAAAAAAACATAGAAATGGACACAAATTTCATTCAAATCGGTCACATATTTTTTGAGATAATGCAAATTATGTTTTCACCACTTGGTGGCGGAATTTCGCCCCCAAAATCATAAAAATGCTAATTATTCAGGCCCCAATCCCTCTATTGTGCCAATTTTTTTTTAACTGATGCAGAATAAAAAGTGCCATTTTTTAAAATCACTCACTGAAGCATGTCGGCTATACAGTGCCCTCTAGTGGCAAAAATCTAATTTTTTGGGAAAAAACACCTAAAATTATAAAACAGCTCAAAAACTAGAGCCAATTTGGCAAAACTGACATCATGTTTGGGTTTAGCACTTCCAAAGTATATACCCCTAATTTGCTTTTACCTCATATGCCTAAATTTTACTGTTGACCAGTGTAATCATTTTACAAAATTAATTATCTATTTTAATTGATGGAACAAAACTCGTTCCCAAGTAATTATTTTTGCAGCGCTCGCAGTGTTTCTACCGCCTTTCAAAACGACCAACTCATTATTTAAAATTTTAGTGGAATCCGCAGCGCCATTTTGTGACATAAAACCACACCGGTCAGGGCTGTTAAAAAAGGGGACAAAGGGTATAAAGTACTCAGAGCCCTGCGCTGATTTAGGGGACCCTAACGAGCTGAAGCTTGATCTGAAGCAAACATCGTGAAATGCATTTCTTCTCGTTTTGGTTCTGTGCCTCGGCTAAATATTTCCCCATGCCTCTGAAGGCTCGTTTATACACAGCGCGAACACCGAAAGCAGGGTGAATGAGAAGGCAGCGTTTGCGGAAGAAAGGTCATAATAAAATAAAATCGTTTATACAGAGCGTGAACGCGAACGAAATTTAGTTTGTGCGGAACACTGCGTAGATTGTCTTCAGAGCGAAATTTTAGGCGCCGTTTGCAAAGGCTTCTGTGTTCAACCAATCAGCTCTCTCAATTTAGGCTACATCACCAAATCTGCTTACGTCACTGCACTGCTATACAAACAAAACTCTGTAAGATAATGCAACGCAGCTGTATCGTGTAACATACGCGGGCAACAGGCCCGTATCCAAATGGGAGGCAGTGGGGGCCAAGCTCTCATGCATGCACTCATTTATTTTATGTTGATCTCAAAAAAAAGAGGTTCTCTGTCTGAGTTGCGCAAGTTTTCTATGCGCTTCGCGCAACATACAAGAGCATGGCGCGGTGAACTGCAGCTGTTTACCAAAGTTGTTCGGACAACTAAATCTTTGTTCCTATTCCATTCTGTTCCTAATGGCTTTTGTTCCTATTCCTAATCTGTTCCTAAATTCAACAAAAACATTATTTCAAAATTCCTAACTAAAAAAAAATTTGTACCTATAAAATAACAAAGCTTTATCAAAATATTGATACCATATAGACATGTAACGTATTCTAAAAATATTTGAAGTTTGCTTGATAGTTTGAAAATACAAACTCTTCCAAATGTAAAGTTTTGCCTTTATCAAATACGACCTCAGTTCATTTTGTCTTTTGAAATACTGTCCGTGCGTGACGTTTGAACTGACACGAAAATGCAAACTCATTGACGACATTTAGTAATCGCGCACGCTGCAAATGAGTTACCGTACTTTAAAATTGCACAATTAACTGTGAAAAAATTTTCATGAACAAAATTAATCTGAGATTTAGGAATTCCTGTTTCTGTTCCGGTTAATAAAAAATTGATTCCAAACCGTTCCGGCTCTAAAAAAAAGGCAAATTCCGACTGGAACTTGTTCCTGGTTCCGATCCATGGACAACCCTGCTGTCTACGGTTTTTGGCGCGAAACAAAAACGCCGTTTTTTGGCGGGAGAAAAAAAACCGGAATTCGCAAAAATTCAGAGCAAAAATGCGGGTAAGGTTA
>CAWYPQ010000585.1:0-56723 GCA_963965965.1 Trididemnum nubilum | reverse complement strand
GTGATTTTAGGTATTAGTTTCGAAGGCAGTTAAGCCGAGTTTGTGTATCTGGGGTTGGCTTGTACAGCCAATTAGTAAGAGTGTGTGAGTGAAGCGATTTTGCTCAGTGAGTTGGTTTGTGTTACAATCTTAAATAGAAGTTTTAATTTGAGATTGGTGTGCTGCTTTCAGAGATTCAAAAAGCTAACGAAAACTGTAAACTGCCATTTTCGATTCGTCCAATCAACATCTTTAGTCGTTTCTGTCTAGTTTCAGCCGACGTGGGCAATTCTAGAGATTAAAGCTTGTACTCTAGCCAAGTATCAACAATCGCGACACCACCATAGAAATAAATGTTTCCTTACAATCAGCTCAACAGCGTCAATATGTGTTCCAGAAAAGCGATGTCGAATAAAAAATACAAGTAAATTACACGCAAAAATGTTAACGAATTAAAAGCTGAAAATAACGAATTAACGATAACGGAGGGTGCGAAGTTTGTTAACGGACTAGTTTGTTAACGAAGCTAACGTTTTGCAATTAACTTGTCCACCTATGGATTTTAGTTTTAGTTAATTAATTAGTAGTAGTTAATTATTAATCCACTCAATTCTCACTCCATTACCCCCCGATTCCCCAACTGTCTCACTCTATAAACTACAAGAATATAAATGCTTGTAAGTTTTTTTTAATTATTGATTTTATAATTCACCGACTTGTAAATTAGAGGACTAAACTGTTTGCCATTAGCCACTGCCGTACATAGCTTAATTATGCACAAAGACGTACACTGGGGGTTTAAACCACCCTCCTTAATGATTCGACGTACATATCATTCAAAATATCGTCTCATTGCGAAAAACAAAACAAGCTTCTTCTTTACTGTCATATTAATACAAAATATTAATTATTGTAAATAATATTTTTTTGTTATTTAATGCAACATTGTAAGTGAACTAAGTGTAACATGGAAAGTCTGGAATGTGTTATGAGTCAGATTAACTTTCAGTAGCATAGGCAGGGGGGGCTATAGCCCCCCCATTGGCCTGTCAACCAAAATGCAGAATAATAAAAACATTTTTAGCACTTCTGAGAGACTGGTTTTTGTACTGGAAAGGACTAAAAAGTAATTTAAAAGCATTTTTTGAAAACATAACTTAAGGAGGAGGGGCTAAGTTGTCAAAAATAAAACTCACAGATCAATAAAAACTTTGAAAAATGGCCAAAAACAAGCAATCAAATTTGATCGCTTGTGTAAAACTGCTAAACATAGGTTTCATCAACAAACATATTATAAACTTAGTAGTATGGGGGGCTCTTCAGTATTAGTTAATTACCAAGCACTTGTCTCAAAATTTTTTCCATTAGGCACCCCCCCCCCCCCCCCCCCCCCGATTATTTTTCTTTATAAAATATAGATGAATAGTTTAATCTGAAAGTTTGTTAGAACTATAGGATTTTATGATTTTACCACCATGTAAACAAAAGGGCTAAAATTTTACCATTAGCCACCTCCTAGATAGCTGTTTATGCAAACAGTTTAATCAAGTTTGCACTACCAATTTCTATGACACGTTTCAAAATCATTATTTTTTATCAAAATAGCCCTAAAATTAAGTTATTTTTGACAAAAAAAATGCAAAATTTTCAAGCGCTGGGAGCTCCGCCCCCAGACCCCGTGCCTCCAACGGCAGAGGGCTTTGCCCTCAGACCCCCAAAACAGTCCCCCCCATTGCAAATTTCTGGCTACGCACCTGGCAACTTTGCACTGTTCATAATTACATGCATTTTTGTAGCTTTTGCTTTGAGCAGTTTTTCTAGATCGTTCAGTTGCAAAGTTTATGTTGTTAACTGCACATGTATGCCTAATGCTTTTTAAACTGTCTTTTGTTTGAAAAGTTTTATTTGCATTACACACGTCAGTTTGATTTCTTCTTGTGACATTGCACTAAGTTATTTATTTACCACAGCATAAATTCCGAAAAAATTTTTGATGTCACTTTCAACCCCCTCCCACATTAAAAAATCCTGCGTACGCCACTGAGGATGTCACTACTTCACGATAAAGGGCCCCCAACAGTGTTTCCTACAAGCGCGAAAAAGAGCAAAAAGTCCCAAAATTTTTTCCAGTATTTTTGCACTGAATTTTTGTGAATTCTGGCGTTTTTTATCCGCCAAAACCGTAGACAGCTGCGGTTCACAGCGTGTCACTCTTGTATCTAGCACAAAGGCACATAGAAAACTTTGCAAAACTCAGACAAATAACTTTTTTTTTTTTGAGATCAACATAAAATCGGAAAGAAAGAGGGTACACAACTTTTCGTTGCACGACCATTTTGGTGCGGACCTTTTCGACGCCAATATTTGGCGCCAAACGATCTGTGCAGAAAATGTCTGGCAACGAAATAGGTATCGCCAAAAAAACGTGATCCCACAGGGAAGATGCCTCTGATAGAGCGATGACCTTTTTTCATTTTTCTGAGATCACATTAAAACCAGACAAAAAGATGACTCCGTTAGTGCAATGGCCTGAAAATTTTTCAGCACAGATCGAAGACGCCTCAGGCCTGCAGCATTATCATATTGAGTTCAGAACATTCGCACTATTTCCGGCATTTTCACAGAAGGTGAAAACTTAGAGGGAACACTGTTCCCCAAAATTAGTCTTCTAACTTCAAAAATTATCACCACTTCAAGCTAGAAAAATAAAATTTTCAGGGAATAAAACCTTAAGTTTAAAGGAAAACATGACAAAATTTGGAGTGCCAATGCCATATTGGTGGTTCCCGAAAAATAAAAATTTACCACTCAAGCTAGGCACATTAAATTTTTAAGATCTATAGGTGAATATTAAAAGAGAAGTTAAAATATACATGACAAACCTTGGAAGTGCCAGGTTGGGAAAATACTCCATAATTTTAATTTTGAAACTTTAAGCTGAACGAATAAAATTTTGAACAAATGCTAAAATAAAAAACTTAAATAAGATTTGGATTATGTTTTTGAACATTGATGGATAACGAAAAAAATTCTTTATTGTGTAGTTCTTAAAATTTTTTAAGGAAGTGGCTTGTGTTATGTCACAAAAAAAAAAAGCCCATAAACAGAGTAAAGTGAGCAAAGAGTAAACAATTTTGAGGTGGTGCAGAATTTGAAAATGAATTTCAATAAGTCGATTTCATTTTGCTTTTGCAATAAGCTTTCGGACAGAACTCTTCAGTAGTGATCTCTGTCTGGTTGTTGGTCATGTGGGTGAGCAGGATCTTTTAAAGACTGCAGAATGCATTTCTCTTTACTGCAGAGTACATTTCTCCTTACTGCATTTGGTCTTTAAAAGATCCTACTCACCACATACCAAACCAGACAGAGATCGCAACTGAAGAGTTTCTGTCCAAAAAGCTTATTGCAAAAGCAAAATAAAATCAACTTTATTGAAAGTCATTTTCAAATTGAGCGAAGAGTGAGCACTCATTTACTCTTTCTTCTTTTTTAGATTATTTTTAAGGTTTGGGTTCAGATTAACATTAGGTTTAGAGTTTGGGTTAGGGTTATGATACCAATTTTCATATTCCAAGATAACATAGCATGAGCCTCTGCAAATTAGCAACATTAATTTTCACATCTTTCAAATTTTAAAATGTTATCAATTTTCCATGACTTTCCAGAAAAATTATTTTTCCAGGATTTTCAATGATTTTCCATGACCATTGAACCCTGTTACTGTATAACTTTAAGAAGGTAATACTGGACATTATAAACCAGTACAGAGTACAGTCGAATCCGGTTAATTGCATACCGGATTATCGCATAATCTGCTTTATCGCATCAAGATCGTAAATCCAAACCATAGCCAACCATTTGTAAAGAAAATAGTTTGGTGGTTTATTGCATAATCCCCTTAAACAAATGGAAATAAAGGGTTTATTCAATAGCTGTGTAAAACATTTCAAAATATATTCGACAGGAACAGACAGTTTCAAAGTCTTAACGAAAATTAACCATAGCAAAGCGCAAAAAAGCTCGCCGATTGCCAACATCGCAATATGAAAGCCGCCGCCTCGATTAGAGATCAAAACAAGGCAATGTGCGATGTGATTGATGTTCTTTGAAGACAATTACCGATAAGGAACAATAACACGTGGCTGCCATTTTGCAATCACTAATTTTCGCACTTCGCACTGTTTTTGTTTCATTTAACTTTTATCAGCTAGTTAGCTACACAGAACAAATTTTACTTATCAAAAATGATCGAAGCAGCAGGACAAGTAAACAAATTAAGCGCTAAGATTTAACTTTGGCGGACAAAATTCTTGTCCTTGATGAACTTAAAAATAAAACATCTCAAAGCGCAGTTGCAAGAAGTTTGGATATCGCAATCACAGGTGTCACGAATTTTTGCTGCAAAAGAAAAGCTTTCGTCCGCCTCACTGTAGCAACACAAATCCCGCTCGTAAAAGGGCAAGAAAGAGTACCCAAGAAGAAGTGGAGGATGCCTTGTTACAGTGGTTTAAACAAGCGAAAAGTAGGGGTCTTTTAATCACTGGCCCAATGTTACGTGAAAAAGCAAAAGACTTGGGGAAAATAATGAACGTAGATTTCGATCCATCGTCGAGCTGGGTCACTTGCTGGCGAGAGCGGAATTAATCGTTTTTAAGCGAAAGGCATGATGAGAAACAAGATCATGATTCTGAAGCGGCTAAAAATTGGATTACATCAGTGTGGCCAAAAATACAAGATGATTATTCTCCCTCAGAAATTTACAACTGCGATGAAACTGGGCTTTACTTTCGTGCACTCCCAGAGGGTACTTTGTGCTTTAAAAATAAAAAACTCTCTGGCAGCAAAAAGTCGAAAGAGCGCTTTACCGTTTTGCTTACTGCAAACATGGATGGCTCAGACAAGCTACGGCCATTTGTCATTGGAAAATCTGATAATCCACGCTGCTTCAGGGGAATAAAAAAACTTTCGGTAACTTATAAATCTAATAAAAATTCCTGGATGACTGCTACACTCTTTCAAGAATGGTTAGAATGGTTTGATATTCGCTTGCAGAAACAAAAGAAAAAAACATGTTTGCTGCTAGACAATTGTTCTGCCCACAAAATTGACGATCCTGGATTACAATGTATTGAACTTGTATTTTTGCCGCCAAATACTACTTCCGCTATCCAACCGCTTGATCAGGGCATCATCAAGAACTTCAAACACTACTACCGATGTCGAATGTTACAAAAAATTGTCCTAGCCATTGATACAGATGAAAACAGTACTGCGACCGAAGCGGCTCGGTCTATTTCTGCTTTAGACGCAGTAAATTTATAAGCGCTGCTGGGAACGATGTTTCTGCAGACACAATTCGAAACTGCTTTTTACGAAGTCCAACACCAGTAGTACCCGATGAGCCGTTTCTTGGATTTTCAGCGAATGAAGTTCCACCCTCATTTACGCAGGAAACGTACACGCAATATGTTAGTCTTGACGATGACCTTGAAGTGACAGGTGTTCAAGATGATGCAGATATATGTGAAGAAGTTTTACAAAACAAGCAAGTTGAAGCAGACAATGTCAATGAAGAAAGCTCTGCCGACGCAACTGCTGTGACTCAACCAAAAAATAAGAAGTGTTACACGCACTTGCTATAATTCGGCGACGGCTACAATTTGAAGGGCCGATACGGACACATTTCTTTGTTTAGAAAGACAAATGCAAGATAGCATGCAGAATAAAATTAAACAAACAACTATCGCGGAATATTTTGCTTGAAATTAATAAACAAATTTGTAATCCTTCATGGCTTGTTTTTGTTTACTATTTGAGTAAGAATTACACGATTGCGTTCGTTTTTGAGTAAGAATAACATGATCGCATTCGTATGCGCTTGTAGGGTATGACGTGTGACGTTTTTGTGCGTAACGAGCGTCGTGCATCATGTAAACTTCGCACTTTCGCTTAAACGCATAATTTGGTTAATCGCATAAAAGGTTTGACAAATTGACTATGCAATTAACCGGATTCGACTGTATAATTAAATTAACCAATCACTTTTTACATATCTGATATGAAGCACAGAGCACTTAAAGGTAAATTTTTCAAAGTGATCTGTGCATGACCTTTATTGTTAGCTCAAGAGAATAAACATCATTTCAGATAGTTATAAGCAAAAGTATATGGAATTGTGGCACAGGAAATCAGTTTTAGAAAAAAATTCAAACAGTTGTAGGCCTACCGTACCTTTAATAATCAAGCTATTTTCAATTTCGTCTGTCAACTACACCACTGATTGGGACTATCACTTGAACTTCATCAAAATATAACTGCACACTAGATGGGAGTTTGCCAGCAAACCCAGTGAACGACTGACGCATAGCTAATGCTGTGACGCTCAAAAGTACTTTTTGTCTACCGTAAAATAATCAATTATTCAAAAATATCTGATTGTGGAACCTCCAGAAAAGTAGAGTCAAAATATTTGTCAGTTAAATATCTCCTGATATCATAAAATACTGGCACCTTAGCTTGAGCTGTTCAAAAAATGGACTTTTGGGGGTCCATTTGGGGAGGTCCCCTGGGGGGGTGGCACCCCCAAACTATGTCAAAATACTTGTCTGTTAAATATCTGCTGATATCAAAACAGACTGGCACCCAAGTTGAGCTATTCAAAAAATTGATTTTTGGGAGTTTGTTTGGGGAGGTCCCCGGAGGGGTGGCACCCCAAAACTCTGTCAAAATATTTGTCAGTTAAATATCTAATGATATCATAAAACACTGGCACTTCAAGTTAAGCCGTTCAAAAAATTGATTTTTGGGGGTCCGTTTGGGGGAATATCTGAGGGGGTGGCACCCCCAAATTATGTCAAAATATTTGTCTGTCAAATATATGCTGATATCATAAAACACTGGCACCCTAGCTTGAGCTGTAAAAAAAATTGATTTTTGGGGGGTTCATTTGGGGAGGTCTCCTGGGGGGGTAGCACCCCCAAACTATGTCAAAATATTTGTCTGTCAAATATCTACTGATATCATAAAACACTGGAACTCTAAGTTAAGCCGTTCAAAATTGATCTTTGGGGGTCCGTTTGAGGGGGTCCCTAGGGGGGTGGCACCCCCAAACAATCTCAAAATATTTGTCTGTTAAATATCTACTGATATCTAAAAAAACTAAAACTCTAGCTTGAGATGTTCAAAAAATTGAGTTTTTGGGGCCCCATTTCGGGGGGGTTCCCGGTGGAGTTGCCCCAAAACTTTTCAGAAAAAATTGCGTTTGCAGCTCTACAATTTTACTCAAAAATTAGATTTTGATGTTTTGTGGTTTAGAAGAAGAGCGTACAAAAATTAGGAGGAAAAAAAAAAGAAATAAACTTTATCGCGGCCAAAAGTGGGTTGGTTAGAATGAAAGGGTATCTTAAGACATACAACCATATGAAATATTTTTTGCCGTACTTAAACAGTTTTTGACTGAGACCGCTTTTTATGCCAAACTTGTGAGACGGTTTTCGGGTTCAAAAACCGAAGTCACGTGACCTATTGCCTTGAACTTTGGTACAAACATATAACTCATTAATCTCATACTGCTGTCAAAATTTCATGAAGCTAGACCTAACCGTTCTTGAGTAATAAGCAAAAGTCTGAAATTTCGCACTCGTTAGTTGGAAAATGGCCAAGTAAAAACAAAGGAACACGCGACGCGAGCGTCGGTCGTTCCAATAACAAAATCTGACATTGCGTTGCAACAAATACCGGTACTGGTGCAGTAGGGTGGAGTGAAAAATAAAAAATTTTGAATTTGAAAAAGTGGTCTTGATTTATGGTTCCAAATACCACATAAAATCTATCACAATGTTGAGTTCTTGCACCCTGTAGTGGTCATGCAATTTGATCAAACGAGCGTAAAATAGCCAATTTTGCCATATTTCACGAACCACATATGCTAGAAAGCTAGTTTTTAGCCTAAAAGTTGCAGAAACAGCACATTTAGCGGTATATCTCCATTAAAAAGAACTTTGTCGCAAAAACGTGCAGAAAAAAAGTTACAGCCAAATTATCGATTACAGATTTACTGATTATTGATGAGTTTTCAGTGCTCAACTTCAAATACATTGCAATTCACATTGGCATTGAAAATTAGGCTGATGAAGTTTAAAGTTATGTACATTTGTACTTTTAGTGTGCTATGCTGCCTTATCAGCTTCAAATAGTTTTTTTAATGGCAATCAGCCTTACACAACTGGGCAATGTCCAGCATGGTAGTAACAAATACTGAAAGTTTCATGTTATAACATTATCCAGCATTGATTGGCTCTTGCATCATCATTTTATTTATGCTGAACTTGAGGAATTATATCTAGTTAATTCAAAAAAATTTAGATTGTACAGTTCAATTCAAAAGCACTGAAAGATGCAAAAGTACAAAATTACAAAAATAAGAATTAAAAAAGCAATTAGTAATTAGAAAAGCTACAGTTATAAAAGGAAGAAAATTTGGCAGTATGTTTAAGGAACGATTTGATACCATTGTTTATTGTATTGCAAACACATTATATACTGTATTTACTGGCATAAATTTTGTTGTTTCTGAAGCTGCATGCTGCCTAAAAACAGATCCAAGTCTAATGTTGTAAAAAGTTGTATGATGGAGAAATTTCTCAAAGTTTTGATAATTTTCCTCCAGGGTCGCTACCAACCAAGAGACAAGTGATTTGAGGGCTTGCTCAACTTTAAGCACTTCAGAAAGTTGGATACAGCTCAAATTGTTGCAAAAGAATGATGGATTTGGTGTAAAGTTTATTCTAACCATGATCTGAGTATTGCACAAAGAATCGATCAACTAATGCTAAACTTCAGTGGTTTAACCAGGGATATCTAGAACTACGGGATCGCTAACTCTTTTAATTTCACGCTTGAGTAGTGACAAGAGTAGGGTCATTCAGTTTGTCATGTTTCGACAAGCGTTGTTTTGAAACTGAGGTTGCGGAAAGACGTTACTGGCTGATATTCTACAGAACAGCGTGTAGATAATATTATAAAACTTCTTGGCTAGGCTTAATGTTATCTGTAAACAAGAATGTAACGTAGGTGTATCCAGCAGGCCAATGCAGAACTAAGAATAGGTGAATAGTAGGAGTAGGCTACTGACGACCACAAACAGACAAACCAAGGAGCAATACTTGTAGGTACTAACTATTTCACCGAAAATTTTCAAGTTAAAGAGAATAAAACAAAAAAGAAATATTCAAGCGCGCTTTCTTCATTTGCTTTTTTAGGGGTTAAGATTAGGGTTTAGGTTAGGGTTCAGTTTGGGAATAGTTTTAGAGTAAGCATTAGAGTTTGGGTTAGATTTGATTTAGAATTAATAAAAAACTAGATAAAAATTTCCAGTGAAATAAAGCCTTCCATACTAGTAATATTGTGATAAACCTGTAAACTGATTGCTGGTACCAGTAGGCCTACCCAGTACCGGTGAATTGCAATTAATATTACTTATATTGTACACTCTTCCCTGTTTATGTAGGCTACTGCAGTTGCTGGCTGTGGTTCAGAGTAAAGCCAGCTATTTGTCTGATTTTGATTGAACAGATGTGTGGGTCACACATTGTAACTTGTAAATACTAGTAAGACACCTAGAGTGTTGGGATAACCCAAAGCTAATTTGGTAGACTACAGAATGCTCTGTGCTGCGGTGCTTTTTGGCTAAAAAAGCTAACTCATTCACAAAAGGCTAGGCTACACTATATGGTACCAGTAACCTATCAAAACAGATTGTGGTCCTAAAAAAAGGAGTACTATGTAAAATAGTTCAGCATTTCCCTCTGTTGTATTACTATTTGGGATGCCAGAAGCCTAGCTGAGTCAGTCTATTGGTGCACTAATTTACAATTTTAACAAGTAATGGAAGGCCTATCGGTGCCAATATTGGATCCACGACAAACTGATCATGAACAAACTGACCGTGAACAACAAACACCAATTGGCTGAGAAGGGCAAGCTAATTATATTTTTACTCTCCCCAGAGCCATCTCAGATCTTGCCCAAACCCTCACTTTGCGATGAAATCACTGCAACAAAACTGTTGGTTCACTGTCAGTTTGTTCGCGGTCAGTTGACTTAGCTCGCCAATATCAGATGTGTTGCTGCACCTTGATGAACTATTCTACCGCTTTTATGTATTTGTATATTTTTTAGCAGAATAATATGCCGGTATATTTTAATTAATGAAAATCAACCCAAACGCTATTTCGTGTTTAAACTCTCACTCCTATGACTTGCAATACCAGTTTGTTAATTTTACTCAAGCATAATAACCTCTAAATGGTACCAAAGTCACTTCATATAACATAGTCTGAAAGCACCAATTCATTTAAACTTGTAACTTGCGCCCCCTATCGACAGGTGTACATATTCCATAATTCTTCTGGCTTAAAGCATGTCTTGCATACCGCGGTAGCCCTATAACAATTAATAAAAGCAGTAATATTGGCAGATATCAAGGTAGTATTTGATTAACAGCTTTTGCTTGTGAAAATTGAAATTGTCGTAGGGCTACCTGTATGATCAAAACACCGATATTTAATCTTCAACTACTGGCATCATAACTGATGCTTGATGGTGGAACTATGCCCTTTCTGGCAGCTCTAAAGTTGCTCCCCTAGGCCTATAGTCTGAGGCTCCCAAGTAGGCTACATGCCACACCAAATGAAAAATGCGATAAATATTTGGCAAAGCCAATTTTGCAGAAAGCATTAACAAACTTCTGTATTTTAAGTGAAGCTTGTCCTTCCTCTGTTCTTAGCTCAAATCACAAGTTACGCCACTGCCTTTTACCTTCAATTACTATAATTTTGAGCAGCAGTGGCTGCTATATTTTGCCACTAGTGACAAATAGCCACATGCTATTTTTGCACTGGAGGCAAAATAGCCCTAAATGCTATTTTACCTCCAGTGCCAAAATAGCCTTAACTTAAACTCCAGAACATATTTGATCAAACTTATTAGGTTAATTAGCTAGGCTACCGGCACCCTGATTAACTGTTACCAAAATCTATAATTGCATTTTTCTTTTTACATCATTACAGATATCAATTACCAGTATATAAAATCTCTTATTTAAAAAGTTGCTTCTCCAAAATCCTGGGAAGCCTCATACGGTCAGATACCTTTAAATATTGCAGTAGTTTGTTTTGACTTAGGTTACAAGTCAGATAACTCCAAATCATATTTGATTACACTTATTAGGTTAATTTGACTACCCTGATTAGCTGTTAGTATGGGTAAAAGATCTTATAGCACTCAAATCCAAAATTGACGCCTTATTTTTACTTCATTACAGATTTCTTTTATGGCAGTTGCTAAGGTTACGTGACCGTAATTTTCGTTTTCGGAATTAAAAGTTACGTGACCACTTTTGCTGTTTAATTTACTATCTCTCAAGCTGGCATCGCTGCCCGAACCCTAACTCAAATAATAATATCTCTCAAGCAGGCATCGCTGCCCGAACCCTAACTCATATAATAAGATTTTAGAGAAAAAAAAGGATTATGTAGCAAAATAGCTCTCTAGCGCTATTTTTAAAAAGCGTGTCCAGCGGATATCGATGTACCAATCCTCGGCATTACAGCCAAGCGCATTAACCACTACGCCATCAGGGCTTCGAATTCGATGCGTCAAAGTGCTGTATTTAAATCGAATCTCTTACGTAACTTTTAATTTCAAAAAACAAAAATTACTGTCACGTAACCTTAGCCACTACCTTCTTTTATCTAGTCTCTTGTTTAATTAATGAGTTGCTTCTAAAAACCCAAATCCTGGAAAGCCTCTTATGGTCATTGGTCAGATATTTTTAAAATATTGCAGTACTATTTTATGTTGACTTAAAAACCAGATTTTGGTTGAAAAAAAAAAGAAATAAACAGTATCTTTCTTGACATGCAAATGTCTTTTAAATAACCTTGCCAATTTCATCTTGATCCTGTTGGTCTAACCTAAAAAAACAACAACTTTGTGTTAAAATTTAAATTAAATATTTGTTTTTCAGAAATAACAAAATAGTAAGCTATCATTACCAAGTTAATAGTAGCATGAAATATTACTGGTGAAGCTTCATTTTGTGTCAGTGGGAAGACATCACACATGTTGGATATAATGGTTATGCAAGAAAAAACAGTTTTGGGTTAATACAGAAAATCAGAATTAGATGCAGCAGCAATTACCGTCCAAGTAGCTCTACAAATCCGATGTGAGCGGTTGTGGAATTTTCAACCCTCAGTATCTGATGCGCATAGAGCTGCTTTAGACTTTCATCGATGAAAGAGTCATCAGGGCAGGAAAGAAGTGTTAGACGCTCGTTATCAGAAATCAACATTGCGTTTGATGTTTTCGCTCATAAATTGACATCGCATATTCAAAATGGTGTTTGCCTTCAGAAATTGATATCGCGTAACTGACATGGACTACTATTGTTGCAGTCATGCAGTTAACTGTTGTTAAAACCAAAAGTAAGCTACAGCAATATTTTGCATGCTACCAACTTGCCCATTGCCTTGTCACGGACTACTAACTGCACAGAAATGGTTTTGTACATACGCTTTTTTTACATCTCGATTCTTCTTGATTGCATGTTGACGTTTCAAAGTAGCTGTAAACCCAAATTGCACTGAGTTCAGTAGAAATGAAATTCGAAATCACAGCCACTTAACACATTTTTCGCTGGAAAATGTACCATACACTGTCTGCCATATTGAGTGCCGATACCGGAAGCATCGCGATAAATCTAGTCACTTACTTAGTGCTTACTGAGTTGTGACTGACTGTTTGCTCATGGTTTGTCTTTGGATGGAGAGGTTCTTGATTTACAATTATTCACATTATCATCAAATTAAACTAAAATTACCCATTGACATTGCAAGTTTTATTGGGCCATTAAGTAGCTAAGTAGTTAAATAATCAAACCAGTAAATCGGTGTTTATACTGGCCTATTTTATACCCTGCACCAAGGCTTATACAAAATTGATAAAAAACTACACTGTTGTCGATGAAAATTTTCAGTTTCACAACAGCATTTTGTATATTTTGAAACTCACATTGCTTAGCTTACTAAATCAATAATTTAAAATACTTTTGGTTCATGCCTAGTCACTAAATGCAGTATTACATAGTGCCTAGTCTCTTAATAGTCACTCGATTGAAATTTTGTACATTTGTCGATAGGGGGTGTTAGTTACAACTTTAAACGGCAATTTTGCCATTGTGCTTTCAAACTATGTAATATTTAGTGACTATGATGGTACAAAGCTGACATTTTGTCAAAATTTAAAAAATGTGATTGACCCTACTAGTGTCACAGGCAAAAATGAGTTGTTTATCCCCTTGTTCTAGATATCCCTGGGTTTAACTAGATATTTGAAAAAATCTAAAACATCAGATCGATACAAAGAGCTTAAAACTAATTTCTTGCCAGATGCTGATAAACTTTTTGATATTTTTTGCTATGATAATATACAAAGAAAGCCATATGAAATTATATATGGCTTGAGAATAACATTTAATAATCATGCTTTTTTTCAAGATCAAAAAGCAGAACCCAAGGCTACATGTTTGGCAGAAATATCAAAACTCTGAAAAATTTTTCCACCATACAACTTTTCACAGGTAAAATTAAACTTGTTAGCATGCTGCTTCAGAAACAGCGAAATTTATGCCAGCAAGTACAGTACATACTGTATCTACAATGCAATATACCAAGGTATCAAATTGTTCATTAAATACATTGCCGAATTTTCTTCCTTTTAGAACTGTAACTTTTCTAGTTACTAATTGCGTTTCTAATTCTTATTTTTCTAATTTTGTACTTTTGCATCTTTTAGTGCTTTTGAATTGAAATATAATTCAAGTTTAGCATAAATAAAATAATGATGCAAGAGCCAACCAATACTAGATGATGCAATAACCCGAAACTTTCAATATTTGTTACTATATCGTCATTCCAGCATTCATAGATACTTTGTCCCACTTTTTCAACATTTTGATGTATCTCCAAAGACACAATGCATGTTGATCGCCAGTTAATAGCTGTAGAGGGGCAAGAGACCCTAACCAAACAACAAACAAAAAAATAAACTTTTTGCTTGCAGGGTTTCTATTATTTTTTTTATATATACCTGCTGGGCCAAAGTTTCCCACTGACAGGCAACATTAACCCGATTATCTAAATTCTCTGTAAACGTTAAAGTTGCCCACTGCTAGGATACATTAGCCCACAAAGTGTGTTTTAAACAAGAGCTCAGTGCTGCTTTACAATATAAGCAGAATATTATATAGTGACCAGTGACCATGTAGAAATGCAAAATTACCACGTCAACCTAAAAATTCACTATAATAAACTAAAATAGGCTCAAGTAAAAACTGAAGTAATGCACAGGCAATAACTTAAAAATGCACAGGTGTTAAATTGAAAATAAGTGAAAAAGGCACAGGTAGTAGCTTAAATAATGCACAGTTGCACATGTATTACTGGTACATGATTATAACTAAAAATGCACAGAAAATAACTTTGAAAATAGCATAGGTGCTGGTACTCACTTTATCAAAGAACACTTTGCAGAACTTAGAAATGGCATAGGTACCGATAGCATTATTTCTAATGATTTCATGGGCCTGTACTGGTACTGAGTTAAAAACTGGGTGCAGGCAAGGCTTTCAGGGGGTGGGAGGAAGAAGGGGGCCCAGTGCTCTCAGTTTCTTCTCCCCTGCAACTCGGAACGTGCCTAGTCTGCTAGTACCAGTACCACTAAAAATTATCAACCATTATAACAAAAATACTGATGTTTTTTATCCAGAGCATTATTTACATCATTAAACTAAACTTTTGCTGGGGGCCAAAATTTCAAACATTCCAAAATTTTAAGAAAAAAATAATTTCAACTTTATTTCTTAAACATAGTTGCAAATGGTTAGATTTTATACCTTTTTGGTTGTTGGTCATGCTATGGTACTTCAACATTAACAAAGCATTTTAACTTCTCGTGTGAGCATATACTCAAAATAGGGAGAGGTCTCTGATCAAAAAAAGTTGTTTTTTTATTAACCCCAATAATTTTATTTAATTGAAGTATAGCAGTTACATCTTCTGATTATGTTTTTAGGATGCTAAAATACAATTCTACATCATAGCTTTAACCATTTGATGCATCAGTTGGATATTGGACTTCTTTAAAAATTTTTTGTGTGTGTGGGCCAAAGTTTACCCAAGAGACAAAGTAGCCCAAAATGATGGTACTATGCTGGACATTGCCCAGTTGTGTAAGGCTAATTGCCATTAAAAAAACTATTTGAAGCTGATAAGGCAGCATGGCACACTAAAAGTACAAATATACATAAACTTAAACTTCATCTGGCTCACAATATTTTCAATGCCAACATGAATTGCAACATGTTTGAAGTTGAGCACTGAAAACTCATCAATAATCAGTAAATCTGCAATCAATAATTTGGCCGTAACTTTTTTTCTGCACGTTTTTGCGACAAAGTTCTTTTTAATGGAGATATACCACTAAATGTGCTGTTTCTGCAACTTTTAAGCTAAAAACTAGCTTTCTATCATATGTGGTTAGTGAGATATGACAAAACTGGCTAATTTAAGCCCGTTCAATCAAATTGCACTGCCACTAGAGGGTGCAATAACTCAAAATTGTGATAGAAGTATTTCATATGGTATTTGGGGTCATAAATCAAGACCACTTTTTCAAATTCAAAAAAAAAATTTTTTTCACTCCACTCTACTGTTGCAGGTGTACTGGTGTATGCCTTAACATCTGTATACTAATAACAATTCTTTATAATTAACTCAGAACTCTGAACTAAAGCTTTAATAATTTAAGACTGCAGGCAAAATTAATGAGAGTACGATCTAAAGGTACTACAGCACATTACAGTTGTTCAGAGTTTCCGCAATTGTATTGGTCATCTTTCTTGACCCAGTCATTACGGAGATATTCTAGTCTAAACACACAATGTAGAGGCCTCCATAAATAAATTTTTATACTAGGCATACTTGACGCTGACAACATTCCAGTTGGTCACACAGCTCATGCCATCCCAATTCTATCCTAAGACAACCCAGCAAGTGGCTAGACTTTAAAACTAAGCCTACTGCATTGAATTGTTTTGCTACACACTGCACTAATCAATTTGATATTAATGAAATTGTCAGAAGGACAGATCAGAGTTGGAAAAAAATAATATAGCTTTCATTAAATTAAGGAAGGCTTTATTTCACCAGAAATTTTAATCTAGTTTTTTAATTTTATTAATTCTGACTCAAATCTAACACAAACTCAAATGCTTACTCTAAAACTAGTCCCAAATCGAACCCTAACCCAAAACCTAATCTTAACCTCTAAAAAAGCAAATGAAAAAAGCGCGGATGAATATTTCTCATTCTCGTTTTAATCTCTTTAAGTTGAAAATTTTCGGTGAAATACCGGTAGTCACTACCTTAAATTAATCATTTTCTGTAGGCCTACTCAGTACTGTAGCTCAGTTTCTTACTACAACTGTTGGTAATAAGTTGACCAGCACCTGTAGGTTTAGTTTAGTAATACTGTAGTACTACCGGTAGTGGGCTAAAGTGCAACATTCAGCACTTTAACATAGTCTAAGCTTTTAAATTCAGCCCTGCACCACTACAGTATCTAACCCATAGGCTACCAAAGCCATCGCCCTAGCTGATTGCTAATTTTCTTTGGTAAGGCAGAAACAGATGGATAGACTTGCCAGAAACGCCAACTAGAATTGACAAAATCCTGCCCTTCTGGGCCACGTATCACTCAAACTCCATTCACATACCTCATGTTCTCCCTAATAAGTTTTCTCGTTTCTGTCTTCGAAATGGTCACAGTTGAGTTAACACAGCTGCTGGATTTAATCACAAAAAAAAGTAAAAATTTACAAAATGGAAAGGAATTTTGGGATAAAGAAAATAGGCATGAAATACAAAACTGGGCAGAGCAATCGTATTTAGCAGAGGTGGAGTCGAGAACACAAGGCTCGAGGTCAATGCAAAGCACATAAAAAAATCCGAAGCCAAGGACGGACTTTCCGAGGACAGACCCTCTCGAGGCCAAGGCCAAGGACCAACGACACAACGCGCAAGTGTTTTAAACAAAGCGTCTTCGTGCAAACAAATCTCAAATTTTCCGCAAAAATTCAGGCGTTCTCCACAAAAAAATGTCTTCAGAAATTTTCCACGAGGTCTCTAGCGTACTTCAAGACGAAAAACAAAAACGGTCATGACCTTGGCCATTTTCAACGAATCAAAAAATAGTGCTGTCCTCGAGCCAAGGACAGAGCATTTTCGAGGACTTGCAGGCTTTGAGGCCAAGGCTAAGAAATTGACCTTCGAGGCCAAGGATGTCCTCAAGGACTCCACCTCTGGTGTTTAGCATAAAATCAAATCGAAATGTTGAGATTACGCTCGTAGAATCAAAATAGAGCTGAATTCAATTAAGAAGTTAATTATTTTTGACAATTGTTTCCAATGCAAATTAACATCACGCCCGAGTTTTATGTCATTTTCTATTACCATAGCAGGGATACCTAGACAACATCGGGATGCGAAGGCTTTTAGCGATTGCCTTTTTCTTAAGACAGTAGAAGGGCTATCGCTCAGAAGCGAGTGATTGAGTAAACAACTACCGCACAAACCTGCAGCGTCTTTTGTAAAGTCAAGCTTGGCAAGCGCACGTGTACTAAACCAGTAAAGCAGTTGTAAGAATGTTGTTAGTTTTGTTAATGGTGTAGAGTCACCAACCATAATTGTATTGTCTTTCGTCAAGTTTCATTTGTAATCCTTAATTATTGAATTCGATTCTATAATCCGTTTTTACTAATCCTTTGGACGTGAAATATTTTAGTAATCCTTTGGACGTGAAATACCGATACGAAAAAGATTTTGCTTTTTCTAGTTTTGTTGTTGTTGGATGCTGAGTTAGAAAACAAGATTTTGTGCGATGATGGTAAAAAATGTTTGTGTTGCTGGTTCAGGATAGTTATTGTAGTTGCATACAGAAGATTCAAGCTACCAAGAACTCACGACCTACTTCCGAACCTACAAATGGTGCCCCGACATGGTGGTAAGCTGAATGTAGTGGTACAAGTAACTCAATTCCGTTTGATTTTCACTTAAATCTACTTTTATGAAACTCCAATTTGGATGCGTTTTTCTACAACTTTGACAGTACTTGTAGTGATCGCCACCCTGCTGTCTCCTTCTAAAACTCGTTCTGGGTTGCTTTATACACCAAGTACTATGTCACTTGAACCTGATTTGAATAGGCCTAATGCTACCTCAGAACCTGGTAGTGACACGAGCCCAGCAGCACCTACAGTCACAATGACTGAACCTTCCGAGCGTCTTTCCTCTAATTTACCACTCAATACTAATCATCACAGGAATCATGGTGCTGGTAGTAGTACCAGTGAGCCTGCTACTTCTGTTATGACTAACCAATTGGGAAACAGCAATGCAAACTCCATGCTCCTTCCATCTTATCTCCACCAAAGATGTGGAAAGAACATTTGCCTAGTTATTTTCAACTTCTGGATTCATGGTTCGTCAGGCACCAAATTGTTGATGAGCTGGTAAAGTTTGATTTATTAATCTCTGCAATGAGTGACCATCAACAATGCAATTTCAGTTCTGACATAGGATATTGTGCAAGTACTTCCACTCCTTATTCAGCTGTGAAGAACAAAATTTTACAACCTTCCACCAATTACAAGGGACGTTATCGATGGGTTGTAGACATTCAGGACTGTTCTATACTCCAAAACGAGAGACCAAGTGTATTCATGCAGAGACTACAATCATTAGCCAAACATTCATGGCGAACTGATACTAGTGTACAAGATGTGATCATTGCTCAATTTTTTTCAAATTTACCGTCTAGTGTAGTGTCAATAATCAATCTGACTAACAATCTTAATGATCTTGACAATATTGCTCGTTTAGCTGATTGTGCATTAGATAAAAGTGTTTCTCAGTGTAGGCCTACTAACGACTTCGAGAGTTTTAAAAATGTGATAACTGCTCAGATGCAGGAATTGTGTACGCATGTTAGCAATCTGAGAGTGCAGCAGCCTGTACAGCCATCACAACACATTCCAGCACCTAGGCCTACCTATCATGCATCAGCACCTACACCACAATTAGGCCCACCACCAAACAAGTCTCACAACACTCCACAATCATTTTCCCATCCTTTTTCTGCTCAACACAAACACACTTCACAACCTCCATCTGGCCAAGATTGTAATGAGAGAGGATGGTGTTGGTATCATTTCACCTATTTTGAAAAGGCTCGAAGGTGTTTACCAGGTTGTACCTTCAAACAACAAGCCAGACCATTTCACTTCATCCGCACTCCAATGCATAATGATGAAGCAATGTGCCTAGTTAAAGGATTGCCGCAAGTAAGAGACTCTGTATCTGGAAGTTTAGCTATTTTTGATTCAGGCACTTGTCATAGTTTCTTTCCAGCATCCCCACAGGATAAGCTCAATCCTCCCAACGATTGTTTGACTAAATACAGCAGTGCTTCCAATGATCCTGTCCCTTATTATGGCAGCGTTACTAGGGATGTTGATATTGGTTTTGGTCCCATGTCTTGGACATTTCAATTATCAGATGTAAAGCAAATTTACATTGGATGGGACTTTCTTGGACAATATGAAATCACTATGCGTAGACTTCCTCAAGCTACTGATCTTAATGCCAATTGTGTGCTTACTCATTACCCTACTAACCGTGAAGTCTATGCTTCTGACTTTGTTTGTGCTGTACCACAAACCGCTGTTGGACTTGCCAACCAATCTGCCCAATATGCTGACTTATTCTCTGAATTTCCTTCAGTTACTCAAGACCTTGATTTCACTACACCACCTAAACATGACATTCGACACACAATCATTAACACTGGCCGCCTAGTAGCTACCAAAGCCAGAAGATGGTCTCCTGAAATGTCCAAAAAGATCAAACAGGAAATAGAAGCACAGTTAAAAACTGGCCTTTTGGAGCCCAGTGATAGCAAATGGGCTAGTCCATTACATGTTGTGAACAAAGCTGATGGTTCAATCAGGCTTGGTGGTGATTATCGACTTTTGAACAATCAAGTTAAGCCTGATAAATATAATTTGCCTCACATTCAGGATTTTACCAACAGCATACAGAATGCTAAAATTTTTTCAACTATTGACATGAAGTCTGCTTTCAATCAAATTCCCATGCATGTTGATCACAAGCATAAAGCCGCTTTTACCCAAAGTCCGTATTTACGCATATGCGTAAAAAAATACGCTTATGCGTATAAAATTTTTACTCTCGTTGGTTTATTTTATATTGCCTTTTACCGAACATGCGTATTTTTACGCTTGGCAAAGAATAAAATACGGACACGGTATGCGTATTTTTCAGGCTTTTATAAAGAAATTTTTTGCGGTGTGACGTCACAAGGTTGCTTAGTGTAGTGGTTATGATACTTATCTTTGAAACTTTGAACCTGAGTTCGGTTCTCACCAAAATCAAAACTTTTATTTTTGCGCAAACGTGAGAGATTTTTTTTCAATCATTTTTGGGATCTTTTGTTTGGAAATTTTTACAAAGTTTCTACGACTAGGCCTATAGTACTTGACTAGTAGTAGACGTTTTTCTTTAATTGTTTAGTTCCGCATCAAATCATATCTTTCGTTCTCGCTGCAATACGCCGAAGCGTGAAACAAGTTAGCGGGGCCTATCTGTTCGGCAATGAAAGGTTACTTGTAGCCTACTACTACAGTATTTTTGCTTGCAGATCTAACTGAATTCTACGGAAGCAACTCAGTCAATGTTTTGATGTTTGAGATAAAGTAGTTGCTCTCACGGTAAATCACTAACTAGGCATTTCCAAGTTTTAGTTGTTCAGCGAACCACAAACAAATCAACCACAATTCATAACAAGATGCTATCAATGCGTTTGAAAAATAATATCCTTTGCTGTTGCAAACATTTAAATTACGCAATTGTACGCGTAATTAATGAGGTCCGAGTGGACGATGGTGTACGTCCCTATGCTACTAATTGTTTATGTTCTAATTCGGACTTTTAGGTTCGAACACCACCGAGGGCAACTACGTTTGTACAATTAGTTACAGAATTTTAGAAAATAAAAGTTTTTTTTTTAAAAGATGTATGAAATTAGGATGAAGCAAGTTTAAGGAGAAATTATTCAAGAAAAGTTCCTGATATTCTGTTGCTCGTTTCAGGTTTTGTCATACCGGTATTCCAAGGCCAAAAAAAGTTTGGCCCATGGCGCAACTTCGGGCCTAGCATAACCCTTAAAAATCAGAAGCTTAAAACCAAAGTAATAATATACCTTGGAATTATTGCAAAGGGCTTCAGGATGCGAATTCGGTTAAAGATTTATGCTAGGCTTTTATAACATGTAACGTTAGGCTACAGCTTTGAAGCTCCCGATAGGCTAGTGCTCAGACGGGCAACGAGGTTGCTTAGGAAAAGGAGGTTTGCATCCAAAGGGTCCCAATTGAGAAGGCTGTTGAGCAAAGTAACGCAACTAAAGTTTTTACTTACGGACAAAGCAACTAAAGTTTTGAACAAAGTAACGCAAATAAAGTTTTTACATTTATTTTATGCTTTTGAGATACGCTTGCTGAAATATGCATACGCGTATTTCCGCATATCAATAAATCACCCTGCGTAAATACGCATATCCGTATTTACGGATATGCGTTTTTTATACGCGTATGCGTACATACGGACTTTCGGTAAAAGCGGCTTAAGACTAGCATTATCACACCGTGGGGCCTTTTTGCTTTTACTGCCATGCCCTTTGGTCTGAAGACATCTGCACAACAGTGGCAGCGGTTAATGGACGTCGCATTGCGAGGATTAAATAATCATTTTTGCTATGTAGATGACATTATCATTTTTCAGAGTCTGAAGAAGCTCACTTACTGCATTTGCGGCAGTTGTTTGCGCGATTTGCCACATTTGGCCTGAAGGTTAACCCTAAGAAGTGCCACTTTGGCAAATCAGAAGTGAAATTTTTGGGTTTTTTAGTTTCTAGGTATGGTTGCACGCCATTACCGGATCGTGTTGAGGCCATTCAGAAGCTACCAGCTCCCACTACAGCTAAGCAGCTGCGTAGTTTTATTGGAACTTTGCAGTATTACAGACGAGTAATACCAAATGCTGCTGCCTTACTCGCACCTCTTCATAAGTTGTTACAAGGGAAGAAAAAGTTTTCTGGTATTGTTTTTACTGGGGAGGCTGAGAAAGCCTATGATGCTGCAAAACTAGCTTTAGTTAACAGTGTCATGATTGCTCACCCGAGAGATAATGCTCGTACTGCTTTAGTTACTGATGCCAGTGGTACAGCGGTCGGTGCTGTTTTGCAGCACTGCATTGATAATGTGTGGCGCCCGTTGGGGTATTTCTCAAAAATGTTGACTCCGGCACAGCAAAAGTATGCGACGTTTGATAGGGAGCTTTTGGGAGCGTTTTTGGCCGTGCAACATTTTGGATATTTTTTACTAGGTAGAGAATTCACACTTTTTGTTGATCATTTACCATTGGTTCATGCCATGCATGCAGACACACCACGTCGGAATGCAAGGCAAGCTCGTCATCTCGCCCTGATATCTGAGTACACGACAGACATTCAGCACATTGCAGGTACCCACAACATTGTAGCAGACACACTTTCTATAGTACAGATTAATGCTATATTTCAGCATGCACAACAGATAGATTGGAATCGTTTTGCTGATGCACAGAAACATGATACTGCTGTACAGGCTCTGATAGATGACGATATCTCACTAACAATTGAAATGCGAAATTACAATGGTGTTAATGTTTTGTGTGATATTTCCCAGCCTCATTTAGTTCAACCACTTTGTCCAGCGGGATTTAAGAAATTGGCTTTTGATTCGGTGCATAATTTGAGCCACCCTAGTGCTAAAATAACATTGTGCCAATTGAATAAACATTTTGTGTGGAAGGAATGAGAAAAGATTGTAACTTGTGGGCAAAAGCATGTTTGGCTTGCCAAAAAGCTAAAATTAGAAGATATAATCACACACCTTTGCAGGCATACCCACCGTCAAGTGCAAAATTCAATGACGTTTACATTGACATTACAGGGCCTTTGAAAGTTTCTCGTGGCTTTAAGTATATTTTGGTTGTTATTGACCGTTTTTCTCGGTGGTTTATTGCTTACCCACTTGTTGACACCAAAGCATCATCTGTAATTGATTGTTTTATGTTAAACTGGGTTGCCAATTATGGTGTTCCTGCTACTATTGTAAGTGATCGAGGTTCGTGTTTTACGTCTAAAGAGTGGACAAGTTTGATGACCTACCTAGGTTGCACTCATAAGTTAACCTGAGCTTATCGACCTTCCTCAAATGGGTCGGTGGAAAGAGTCAACCGCACACTAAAAGTAGCGTTGATGGCCCAGCTTGCTACTGAGAATTGGTTAGATGTTTTGCCTGTTGTTTTGTTAGGTTTACGTACTGTTGTTCGTGCAGATTTGAATGCTACAGCTAGTGAAATGGTGTATGAGACACAGCTGAGACTTCCTGGTCAATTCTTTGACCGTTCAGTGGCACATGAGCCTCAGTCTCAAGATTTTCTAGAGCAGCAGCAAGCGTACTTGAACAATTTTCGCTATACCTTGCCGAGAATGCCTATGTCCCGACCAACTTACACAGACCCAAAGTTGCAATCATGCACACATGTTTTTATCAGAAACAATGCTCACACTGGTCCTCTAGATCAACCTTGGGTTGGACCGTACCCTGTCATAAAACGTGGCGCTAAGACTTTTGTAGTATTACGTAATGGCGAGCATTATACCGTTTCTGTTGACAGACTTAAGGCTGCCTATTTGATGGAAGATTATTGTCAGCAATATGTACCGAATCGAGCACACAATCATGACCTTAATGGCTATCATGAAACTACTAATCATGTCGGTACAAGTTTCAGTCGAACACGCACACGTCGAGTTCAGCCACCTTCTTATCTGAGTGATTACGCAACTGTCACCCATTTAGCCCAGTGACTGTTAATTTATACCACTCGATACGTGGTAATATCTTTGTAAATAGTGCTTGTGCTTCGTTTTGAACTTTTGTTACATAAACTACTTTCATCGCATTTGCTATTGCATCCGCCACCTGTGATATTTTGAACATAAGAATGTAGCATACCTTGCCCCAATTTTTGTGTGCTAATTAACCACTGTAGCCTATATCTTTACACAACAAAACTGTAATCAGAGTTTAACTCTGGACTTCCAAATTTTTGTAATTTTACCTTTACATTCTGTGTGTTAGCTCAGCAACATGCCTGCCAACTTTTGTAGATTCTCGCATACTGCCATTTTTTTTACAAGATGTTTGCTCTGCGGCGTACTTACTTTTGCTTCATTATACCTGCATTTAAGTATACATGATATTGTGTGACGCATCTCGCACTATACTTCACCAATACTTGACACGTTTTTATGAAGATTAGTCTATTATGACTACAAAGCATTATTAATTACTATGTGTTTTGCACCGAATTTTTGCAATGTGTCTCGGGGTATCCTATCAAGTTTTTCGAGTTTTGGAGAAGAAGACTAAACTTCTAAAACCTCAACGTTCGGCTTTTCAATGTACACCTCACTTTGATTTTTAGCTGGGAAGGGGGAATTTGTGTAGAGTCACCAACCATAATTGTATTGTCTTTCGTCAAGTTTCATTTGTAATCCTTAATTATTGGATTCGATTCTATAATCCGTTTTTACTAATCCTTTGGACGTGAAATACCGATACGAAAAAGATTTTGCTTTTTTTAGTTTTGTTGTTGTTGGATGCTGAGTTAGAAACAAGATTTTGTGCGATGATGGTAAAAAATGTTTGTGTTGCTGGTTCAGGATAGTTATTGTAGTTGCATACAGAAGATTCAAGCTACCAAGAACTCATGACCACTTCCAAACCTACAATGGTAGATTTTCTGTATGTGGTATAGTCAGAGTACTCTTCTGGTACAGCACTATAATAGTTCAGAGGATTATAATTACGGTAGCCTAGTTATTAGTAACGTGGATTAGAGATGGCGCGGATAACAAAAAATGCATCCGCATGCTGTGCTGCGTCCGCAAACTTTGTCCGCATGCTGCACCGCACCGCATTCAAACACAACTAAGTTCACGCTGCACCGCACCGCAAGTTAAATATCCTTTAAATTTCCACTAACATCAGAAAAAAATTAGCTCTCTAGCTTATGACATATACAAAATTGATATTAGGGGCATTATCATGGAGAGTTTTCAAAAGAGTCGCTCTCTCAAACCATGTCAAAATATTTGTTTTTTAAACATTTGCCGGTATAAAAAAAACTAATGCCCAAGTTTGAGCCGTTCAAAAAACTAATTTCTGGGGAGTCCATTTGGGGGCCCCTGGGGGGTGGGGGTGGTACCTCCATGCTATGTCAAACTATTTGTTGCTTAAATATCTACCAATATAAACCAAAAATTATCACCCTAGCTTGAGCAATTTAAAAAATTAGTTTTTTAGGGCCCCATTTTGGGGGGGTTCTGGGGAGAAGCCTCAGAAAAATTCAGGAGACAAAATTGCATTTGCAGCCCAACAGATTTACACAAAAATTAGATATTAATGTTGTGTGGTTTAGGAGAAGAAGAGTGCACAAATTTAAAAAGCAAAAAATCAAAAAGAAAAAAAACTCAATGCGGCTAAAAGTGCAGGTAGAGATGAAAGAGTATCTTACGGCATATAACCATGTGAAATATTTTTTGCCGTACTTAAACCGTTTTTCAATAAGACCGCTTTTTACACCAAACTTTTGAAGTAGTTTTTGGGTCCTAAACCTGAAGTTACTGGACCTATTGCCTTGAAATTTGGCACACACAAATAACTTATGAATCTCAAACTGCAGTCCAAATTTCATGTAGCTAGACCAAACCATTATTGAGTTATAAGTAAAAGTCTGAAACTTCGCACTCGTTAACTTTGAAAATGGCCGAGTTAAAACTAAAAAACACGCGACGTAAGATCAGTCGTTTCAATTATAGGCTTTCAGGTTAAATCTGCCATGTGTGTGCTTCCTCTCAGTTTTTCTGCACCATGTTTTGGCAATCAAAAACAATCTACCAGTCTACCTGATGATTTCATGCAACTACTGTGCGGTACTAATCCTGAACCAGTAGCTCAAATCATGAAATATAAGGTATCACGTGCTCTGCATGCTGTCACAAGCTACTACACTTGTATGAAACTACCCTATGTAATACGTTTGCCGTTTACATTTGTGTTGGATTGTGGAATAAATTTTGCTACTACGTACCGGTAGGCTATTTTGTCATTGGAAATTTGTGTAGCCTAGTCTTCGTACTCTACTACATACAGACATATAGGTCTACCAGATCTGAGATAGGCTCCAGACATAGGATTGAAAGCCTAATTCTTGATGCCATGACCTGTTGACGAATAGGCTACACAGAACCAACTCTTTCACTCTGAAATGCAAGCCCATGTGTAGTAGAAACTGTTGTCTAGCCTTGGGCTTGTACCAATACCATAGGCCTACTGCGTACAAAGAAGGTGTGTCGCTAGGCTTTGTTTTGTGCCTCTTCTCTGATGATTGTTTCCCACAAATCTGTTGCTTCTACATTTGTCTGCCTTTGTTTCATCTTCTCACCGACAGGGGTGCCGAGGGGGATGGGAGATATATTCCCCCAATAATTTGACTGTATCTCCCCCAATAATTTTAGTATAGTCTGCATCTGCATCCCCCCAATAATTTGACTTCGGTGTGCATTTGAGCGCAGGCCTCCACTAGAATTTGGGGAACAAAGTTTTCCTTCTTTTGATGAAGACCTTTTTTTTTGGTCTTCACTTAATTTGCTCACCTGAAAAAATCGTGGTCGAGGTTCATCCCCCCAAAGTTGAAAATAGGGCAAAATTGGGGTAAAATTGCAAGTTATCCCCTTCAATGCTCAACGAAGATCGGCACCCTTGCTCACCCAACGTCCTAAACCTTTCCTAGTCCAGCCTACTAAAACCAAAATCTTTTTGTAGGTGTCAAGAAAAAAAAACAAACACGTTCAGCCGATCAAAACTAAGTTTCTTGTAGCCAAAATAGCCGATTCTAGGATGCTCCGAATTCTGAAAAAATAAACTTGAACTGAAGGCACCTTTTCCTGTTTTAGTAGCATGCATTGTCTTCAATTCATATAATAGTTACATCCAGACTAACCATTGTTGTTCATAAAGAGAAAATCACCAACAATAATTGTAAAAAAAATTTTGTACGCGGCGCTGCGCTGATGCTGTGACGTAATGCAGATTTTAGTTGCCACGCTGCGCGGTGCACCAACAACAGCGCGCGGCCGCGTACGCTGCGCTGTTGCCATCTCTAACGTGGATGTATGTACTCTGTACGGTATAAAAAGCTGTTGAGTGAATGTAACTGAAGTGCATGCAGTAGTCTAGACTTTTCGCTAGCTCTGAATCCATTACCGTAGCTTGCAGTTGTACAGAGTACTGCGAGGTCTACAATACATTTACAACATTTACAAAAAACAGTTTAGGCTCAACAATAATGTCTTAAGTTGCCCAGATACTTGCCATTATTTGAAAGTTTCGGCATTAGAAAAAACTTGATATCGAGAGTAGGACCACAAAAGTTAGAAATTTAGAGGTAAAATTTAAAAACTAATTTTAGATTTGATGAGCTTATCAATGTCAGTTTTGTTTTTTTTTTTCAGCTGATTCATGTCCTACCTGCATTGCTGTCTTTAAATTTGAAAAAATAAGCATTTTAATTGTGATCTAAACATATATGCTGTTGCAGTGTAATCGTAACGTTAATATCAATACCAGCATAGCTTAATATTTTAAGTAGTGTTTTGTATTTGTTATTTCACTGGTGAATACATGCTGTGCCCCATTATGCTAGTCTGGTTATCGATCTGTGCAGTCAAATCAAAACAACCAGCAATGTTTGTTTCAATTCCAAAAGAATGAGGAGCATCATCAAAAATGGATATTTTTTTTATGTTCGCTAAGCCAGTGGTGCAGTGGTGCCGAAACCTGGGGGGGATGGGAGGAAATATCCCCAATAGTTTGACTATGGTCATCATTTGAGCGCTGGATAATCTTTGGTCTTTTCTTTTCCTTTTTTTGTTTTTTAGTCTTCACTTGATTTCGGGGACAAAAACTCTTCAAGTTTCGGTGAAGACCTTTGTTTTTGGTCTTTTCTTGATTTGCTCAAAATCGAGTTGAACGTTTGTCATATTTTATTCACGTGAAAAAATAGTGATTGAGTCTTATCCCCCCAATGTTTAAAATAGGGCAAAATTGGGGTAAAATTGCAAATTATCCCCCCAATGCTCAACATAAATCGGCACCATTGCAGTGGCAATGTTTTTGTTTCCGTTCGGCAACTGATACTAGCTGAAAAGAAAGAGTACTGAGCTTGCTTAAGCAAAAGGTGCTTGTGGAAGCCTCCGAAGTGTTCTTTGCTAGCAGTGAGCAAGATTTATGCACCCCTAAAGATGCTGATGAAATTAATTGGCTTCACAACTTTTTTTGGCAAAATGAAGTTGTTAATATCAAGAAAATATCGCTCGAGGATGCCAATGTAACTTACTTTGACAATGGTTATATTGGCTGCAGTATTTGTCGGCGAAGAAAACACCTAGATTGCAAAGTTCTTTTGCTAGCTGATAACGAAAGACAGGAACAAAATAAGGAAATATTCCTAAAGACTATATGTCTCTTTTTGACGATACTAATCGACGTCTGTCTGCCACAACTAAGCTGTGCTACGCTGTTACAGCTTTGGCTGTGCAAGCTTACAATGTTGTTTCATCAGATAGCGAAATTCGAATCAAATTTTTGGCATCTAATAAACTGCGATGTGTTTTTACTCCAGCGCTGTTGCGTCTTTCTTCTTCATCAGTTGCTTTCCTTAAGAAGAGTTGTTCCCAAAACCATGAAAAGTTTGCATTGATTTTCCAAACTGCTTTCAATTGCTTTGCCAAGAACGAACTAAAAAGTTTACGCTGCAGAAAATCAGAGCCACCTGCAAAAATGCAACGAACTGCAAGAAAGCTTTGCAACGAGCCAAGTTGAAAGCATTCAGATGTCTAAAACTTTTGACAGCTAATTTTGAAAGTACTCTTATGGCAAGCTTATTTTTTGGGGCGTGACATTAGATATTTTTTGAAATTAGTATTAGCTTATCCTAGTGTTGAATTTTGCTAATAGCTACAGTGTTGAGTAAAATTTTGTGACTACTATTGAATATTGAATGTTTTTATTTAATATAAGTGTAAAATGTGCTACTATTTCATACTGTACATACAGTATTCCGTGCATTTCTCGCACTTGTTTTTTTTTCAGTGTTATAGTGATTTTTTTTTTCTAAAGATCTGCGATTAATATTAAGTTCGACGTAAAAGAATGAACTTAAGCGTACTGTTTTAATGTAAATGTACTGTCTAACTAATAAAAGTTTCTATAACTTGTATGCGAAGTATCATTATCTGTTATAGTTTTGATATATTTACCTAAAGTTTTTTGGTATAGTGTTGCATCTAACGTCATTTTATTGAAAGATTTTTTAGTGCTTTCACAACTGACTGCTACTGTTTTATAAGTAAAACTCAAATTATCGCACAAAAGCGGCGAAACCGCAGACGCGCTAACAGTCCTTCTAATGTCAAGCGCGAAAAAGCCTTCGCATCCCGATGTTGTCTAGATATCCCTGTACCATATTCTCTTGCATCGAGTTGTCACCAAGCTCTTACAAAGAAAGAAGGGTGTTGTGGCACTTCTAAACGTTCACTGGAAAAAATAGCCAGTTTAACGCTATGAGAATCATATTTCGTACGTTTCATGAGCCATTCGACAGAACTATAACTTGCTAATAAGATTCGAAAGCCATTTAAAAGAACTTAATTGCCAAGCCCTTTCAGCTTTCCTTCAAACGCTTACAATTTTTAGTGACTTAGTTAAGGCTGAAGGAAGGCTGAAGCACCATTCATTAGCCTTCCTGGTTGCGCCACGATTTCAGGGCATTTCGGGTCATTACAAATAGGAGATTTGTTCCGTTCGTTCGCATATCTTCCGAGTTAATTCGGTCGGAAAATAGATGAAGACAAAATTGGGGCGTGGGCCGGACAAACTTTCATTGCAGATTGCAAATGCCCGCGGGCCAAACTTTAATCAACCCTGGTTTAAAGTTTTAAACAAACTATCCACAGCGCCGCAATTAGAAGAGAGATCGAGGCATAGGCGTAGCCAGAATTTATTTTATTTATTTATTCACCACGATACAATCATGCATTAGGTCGCAAAAAAAACTAACAGAAAGAGCAAGACCAAGGCTTATACTGTTATTGAACACAACAAGACATTGCTATGCATACCGCGGTGAGGTAGCAGCGAAACGACCATACGGTCCACTAGTCTACAGCCACCTCAACGAGTTAACGCAATCTTCAGACTAAAAATAAGTACCGGTAACAAATTGAAAACACACAAAAAACAAAACACGCACAAACACAAATAATGCCCACCATCAAAAATCAGTAAGATGCAGTATTTTGTTAAACGAGAATTATTGTCAATTTTCTTCAACTCAAACAAGTGCTTAGTGACTTACTCATATTCCAAAATTAGACATTGTTTATATTTTTTGACAAACAATGAAAAAGTTAAATCTTTGATATGGTCTGCTACCTCCGACCATACTCTTTTGATTGGGGGTGGGGGGGCACACAACAAGTTACATGCAATGACGTCATCAGAAATTTTCGGAAATGGAACTTTTTGTGAGACAAAGATATCGTAGAATGGAAGACCAGACGCCGTGGTCTGGTTTACCAAAGTTAAAAAGTGAAAATGTCTAAATTGGGAGACGTGTGTGAGTAAACTAGTGTAACTCAAACGTCTCACAGACGAGGGTTTGGGGGCGGAGCTTACAGCTGCCAGAGGCTTAGGGGGTCTGGGGGCGAAGAAGTCCAAAACAAGTTATTTTAAATGCCATTGGATCACATTTAGCATGTGTTCAGAGACATTTGAAAGTACTAGATTTTTAACATTTAAACGCCAATTGAAAAAATTAAATTGGTCAACCCTCATTTTACTCACAATTTAAGTCCAAAACACGTTTAAAATCTAGCATTTTGGGGTTAAATTTTGCAAGTGATTTGGTCCAGGTAGGGGGAAGAAAGTTAGATTGCCTCCAGCAATATTTTAGCTGTAAATAATAAAACAATCCACTCAACGATATTCCTTGGAGATTTTTGTTTTGTCATGAAAATAGCTAGTTATATGAGTACATGTCGGCCAGGGGGCTCAGGCCCCCTCAATTCAAATTCAATAATTAGTTTATCGAGTATTTCCCCTAGCTGATTTTTTTTTCAAAAGTTTGTTGTCGCGGAAAAACTGGCAAGAAGGAGGTTAGTTGTTATTGAAAAATGGTAAAATAGATAGTTACGCTTTACTATAACCATGTTATTGATCGGGCTGGATTTACATTGCGTGGGGCCCATGGTACTTTGGAAATTTTCGCAAAATCTTCCAACCAAACATAGGTGAAGGCCAAAAAAAAAGTTTTACTATCTGAGAGCGGGGCCCCCGGCACTGTACCGTATGGTGAATCCGCCCCTGGTTATTGCATTACGTTTATAACAAGGTTAAATGAGGGCCTGAGATAGCAACTTTTAAAACAAAAACCCTAAATTTCACCCAGGTCACGCATATAAATTTGCTGGCAAAAATTGAATTAAGGAGACCCTGGCCCCCGATTGTCAATATTATTGTTCATTACTGTTGTACCCGTGTATCTTGTACGCGAAAAATGCTAAAAAAAAACTGAAACTGAAGAAACAATAGTTTTTTGCCACATTATCATTGCTAGCATTTCAATTGAGGAGGCGGGCGCACTGGCCCGCTCTGGCTACGCCTATGCGTCAAGAGGTACGGGGTAAATTTTGTGGGGATGGGGCACACAAAATGTATAATTTAGTCCGTTTTTTTGTTGCAAGTGCAATATATGTTCACGTATATTATGCAAGAGGGTGTAAAATTGTTAACAGTCCGCATAAGCAAATGAGCTTAAAATGCTTATAAAAAAAAGCTCATAAACACCAAGTACATTGCCGTATCGACAAGAGGAAGACAGCTAGAGACTCAGACAGTCTGAGGGAGCGCTTCTACCCGCTGTGTTACTAACATCAGGATTAGAAGGACGCGTTCCAGTGCGGCCGACCGGCTTGGATAAAAAAACTGTGTTCCCTTTTTCCGTTTAACTTCTGGCAATTTTGGTGTGTGATGCTACACCTCTAAGCCTCCAGCGTGGGCTGGAGCAGAACCCTGGAAGCTTTAGGATTTACACTTGACTTAGACTTATAAATCAATGCACTGCAAGCTTTTTTCAACAAACAGCATCACAAGCGCGTAGACAAAAATCTGCAATGGAGGTGACTATTTTGGGGGTCTGGGGGCGAAGCCCCCAGCACCCGGAGGCTAGGAGTTTGAGGTTCGCACTTAGAGATTTTCCTATTTTTGTTTGTAAAAATAACTTAATTTTAGTCCTATTTAGAAAAAATTAATGTTCATGGCATAGAAATTATCAGACCAAAAACATGATTAAACTGGCCGGATAAATGAGCTACGAGGACGGTGGCTAACAGTAAAATTTCAGTGTTTGTTATTAGCCGGTAAACCTTGACAAAAAAAACTCACAAATTTTAACCTAATGCATCTGCATGAAAAAAAGACAAGTTGGGAGAAAGAGCAAAAGGAACGAAATTTACGAGAAAAATTAGCTCAATTAAATACTGAATGGCCTCTATCCGCATTCTACACAACGTTTTTGAACTCTACGTTAAGCATTTTGCACCAAGCAATTAAATTAAATAGCTTATTTTCAGCTATTTTTCAAAATTTTTTACTCGTTGTTAGTCTTATTTTTGACAAATATTAGTCCCCGGCTACCCTACTGGACGACGTTATTTCATCCCATTACATTCAAAAAGCTCCAAAACATTCAAAAAGCTTTACATTCAAAAAGCTCCAAAACAAAATACGCTCGTAGGTGCACGTTTCAGGAAAAAACGTTATTGTTTTACTGACAGAGGGGATGAAGAAATATTGCTCGAGATCAATTTTGTTGAAGAAATTGGAACTATAGCCTACTTGAGATAGTAAAGAGGCACCACAAAACTTTGCTCCACTATTTTCTTTATCTGCGAAAATAGATTTAATCATAGGTGGGCACAAGTCCGTTAATCGTTGATCAGTTAATAACGAAGCTAACTCTTTCATTAACTCGTTAATCCGTTAAAAAGTGTTTTAATGTTAACGGACTAAATAAACTTCCGTTATGTTTTGTTAACTTCCGTTTAGGTTTGTATCGTTAATATATTGCACCATTCATTCATTGTACCGGTACAACCTACAAACCAGTTTGCACTGGTTAACACTTGTTGTGCATTGCCACGAGTTTTATAGAAAAAGCGAAGAAAGAGCTCTTTTCTGTGGCAAATAATAAGCTGCAGCCTCATAAGTCTATTAGTTATCGCTGTTCGCAATTTCCAAAGATTTTTCGATCGCAGCTTCGTTAGTGCATTTAAACTTATTTTTATCTTGGAATTAGATTAAACTGTTAAAGTGTAACTTCCAAAATACAAAAAGACCGCAACAGCAACAAATTTGTCCTCACAATCAGCTAAACAGCGTCAATACGTGTTCTAGAAGCGAGTGAATAAAAAGAAATGTAAATTACACGCAAAATATTAACGAATTAACGGACTTCATTAACTTCCTTTAATCAAAGCAGAAAAAAACGGATTAACGTTAACGGAGGTGTGAAGTTTGGTAACGGACTAGCGGTTAACGAAGCTTACGTTTTGCTTTAACTTGCCCACATATGGATTTAATCCGTTTGACTACGTATCGTTGGCAATCTTGCGTTTCAAAATTTTGTGACATCAAAAAAGGATGAAAAGTTGATTGGTGGTATAGACAAATCTAGTGAATTGCTTTAATTAAAATGTTCATGTCTTCGAAGCTTTTCGTCAGTCACTTATCAAGAAGAATCATCAGAATAGAGAGCGCAGGAAAAGGAGCGGCTATTTATAGGAAAAAGCCGATCCGCGATTGTCTGGAAAAAGACCAATGAGAGAGCGCCAATAGTGCAAACTCTCTAAACTGTACGCGAATTCTTTTTGTCCGCAGAGGGTGGTTAGAATTTTTGATTAAAGTGGGTTCAAGAGCAGATAGATGGAAAGAAAAGCGGTCTTGGGCAAGTATAGAAAATCTACTGTCAACATAATGTTGAGCACAAGCAGAATTTTGTAAAAGATAAAGTTGAATGGTTGAATCAGAAGCAAGAGATTAGGTATAAGACTGAGTGAAAGATTTTCACAGGCTAGCGGAAGTATGCGCTTCTAGGAAGAAGAGTAAGAGCGGATAGATTTGAGAACGAGTTGTATAATTCTGTCATGCAGCCTTTGGGAGGTACGGCCTGTTACAGATTGATGGCTGTGTCCTAGGCGGAATGCCTAGGTCTTCACTGTCTGGTCCTTGCGCTCAAGAGGCTAACAAAGGAGATTCCAAAACAAACTTGTGTTAATAAAAAGGCAAATAAAAAATACCAGTCCAGCAAAAATTTATCGAAGATTACCCGGCTGGGCGGAAACACTTAAAACTGAATTTGACAGCATAAAATAAAAAACCTCTTGACGCTACTGTCCAAAAATAAGACTGATTTAACTACCGTCCTAGAATTAAAACGTTGCTACAAAAAAGGTGATCAGCAAAAGCAAACGAGCGCGTCTTTCAAGCAACTTTGCAAAGTTTCTACCGAGCGAATTATTAAAGACGCGCAACTCAAAAGTAATACGTAAATAAGGTAAATGGACGTGTTAACGACAGAACATAAAAACCTAGGTTCGAACCCAACTAAACGATCGTGCTGTAACACGGCCTACACACCGACTGTCGCAGTGGCATGAGAATTGATAAATCACGTTGCTTTTCTGTAAAGCACGCAGCACATCCTTGTTGGTAGCGGAGAGAATTTTGTTGGTAGAGTAAAAAAAGCGTGGTTCCACAGTGGAATAGCACTGTTTGACACCAGAGTTTCCTTGCTTTTCAAACTAGGTAGCAACAGAACCAAGCCATAGAAGACGTAGATATACGGGAGGGAATTTTTCCGGTCCGAATTTAGGCAGAGCTTGAAATTGCTTCATCTTCTTAGCCATAAACGACTTGATAACGTGCTCCGGGCATCTATTAGTCTGTAGAATGAAATTGATTTCATCTAGTTCAGATGGCAATCTTTCAGAACAGATGGCAAGAGCCAGGTGAGTCAAGGTCAGGATTTTTGTGTTTCTGCGGAGTGAACGAATTCCGGCGTAGATAGTGACTGCTGAATGTGGGTTTCCGGTAGATAGGGGTAATGAACCAGGAAGAGATTTTTCAACCAACTTGTCCCAAAAAGGGAGAGCCAGGTCAGATTCTTTTTCAAAAGTAAAGCAAAGAGAAGGGTGAAGCGAGTTGAGGCTATGCAAGAAAAGATTGCACTTATCTTTGCTGCTTAATACTACAAAAGTGTCATCCATATAGCGGCAATGCATCTCCAACTTGGAAGAGGTCTGGAAAAGTCTAGATTCATAGTAGCAACCCAAAGATACTATGACGCTCTGTTATTGGTCTTTTTCCAGCCAATCACGGCTCGGCTTTTTCCTGTAAATAGCCAATTCCGTTCCTGCGCTCTCCATTCTGGCGATTCTTCTTGACAAAAGTCAGACGAAACGCTGCTTCGAAGTCATAAATATTTTATTCAACGAAGGATGACTAAGCAAAATTTATGGCTTTGCTTATTCTGCGAGAAATTTTGCCAATTTGCAGTTTCTTGCAGAATAAGCAACGACTATACCTAAGAGCTTATAACAAATTGATAATTTTGTTTAATGTGAAGTAAGAACTAGGTGAGTGAACACTGCGCTCTTTTCCTGCGACAGTGTCAATTTTACCTTACCATTAAAATGTTGTCGATCGATATAGTTATTGACATAAACGATTCCGATTATCAACATTGCGTTGCTTATTCTGAAAGAAATTTTGCAAAGTCATCCTTTCCTAATGTCATGAAATTTTGAAGAACACTGTCACCAACGATACGAGGAAATAGTGGGAAAGGTTTGGGGCACTTCTTTTTTTTATCTCAAGTAGTTCTCATTTCTTAAAAAAAAAACAATTTCTAGCAGTAACTTATTTCATTAATAATTGAGAAGATCGACTTAATACGACCATTGCATTGTACCGAATGTTAAGGGAAACATAAGTAAGAAGTGATGCTAAAAACAATAATATTGCTTATAATCAAAAACACATTAGCTTGGAGAAGTAGTGATGCTAAAATTGTGATACTGTAGTGATGCTAAAACTGTAGTGATGCTAAAAACAATAATATTGCTTATAATCAAAAACACATTAGCTTGGAGAAGATTTGCACGCAATTAAGTATAAAAGCTCTTGTGAGAATCAATTTGGATGCGAAAGCCCTCGCTCGATCATTGAGAGGTTTTTGAATAACTAACTAAAAAGTAGCCATTTTTAGAACTTATTTTAGATATGGTATAGCCTTTACGTTGAAATTTCCTGGCATTCAAAATATTGTTCCATAACACCCAACTTTAAATAAAAAGCGTAAAAATTTGCGACGGAAGATGTTTCAGGGACGCGACGCCTTCTACCTCCTCTCTTGGTTGCAGTCCTGGATATTCAATCCAGAAAAGCAACAGCAGTTTGAAAATATTTAGAAAAACACCAAACAACCAAATAACAAAAACATCATGAAGAAGGCATGAGCATGATTGTATATCGTATAAGCCTTTAGGCCACGCAGCTAAACCAAACAAAAATGTCGTATACGATAATGCGCTAAATCCAAATTTAAATTGAAAGCACTGACCAGAATCGTATTATTTGTTTGCCTTAAAACTATCCAATGTGGAGCAAATACATTTATTCCTAAACTTTGGAATGGTCGAATAAATAAAAATTTCCGTCCTTATCACTACGAAGTAAAGCAAATTTCCGTTCTTTTCACCAGAAGCTAGTAAGAGGTGTGGGACACAGGGCACAGCTATTAAATAATCTTCATGATCGTTTTTTAGAATGCCATTTTTAAATTCACACAAAAAAAGTTCATCAGTAGGTAACTGAAGTTTCTTAAAGGTGTACTAACTTCGAGGAATTTTGAGAACAAATCTTCTAATCGTAGGGCATAGTCAATTGAAATTTATGAAAAAAGCTTGTCACTGTAACAGTATTTGCTGAAATAAAGCTTATTAAGTCACAAAATACGAAGTCAAAATTAGCGTTTACAAACCTCACAATTAATGATCAATGTGCGAAGTGACAAATCCTTAACTTCTCTATCTTGTCTTTGATTGTTCGCAGCTATCGGCATTTGTTAACTTTATACGTTTGACCACATTTTTTCAGAAGGAAATTTTAGTGAGGTTTGCCTCCAACTCTGCCGGCTGCAAGTCTGGTAAGCATTGACCGAACAAACAATATTCTTAGTATTCTGTTCGATTTTATAGTGACCAAACAAGCATTATTCTTGTGATTTTCCTTGATTTTTTGGCCGAGCACCGAGCTCCTTCTCCGTTTTTTTTTTATTTTTTTTTATGTATGTGTAAATAATTTACGGCGATCTGCTTCTAAACCAAACATTTAAACTTAAAGATAGGCCTACTCAAATCGATTGAATGTTATGATAGGGTTCATAAATCGCTTCAGCTCCATTTCCTAATCCTAAAATGGTTTCCAGCACTTAGGAGCTCAGCCTGTAATAAGTGCCACAATCAGGGGATTAAGGGCGCTTTAGCGACCCATCAGTCAAGTCACCTAAAAAATTTATCCCAAATGCAAGTGGATTAAACGTGTTTAGACTTCATCTGTAAGTGAAGGGATGATGAAAGGACTGGACAATTTAATTCTTGCAAATAACTTTCAATTTTTTGGCAACGTGGTCTTTTCCAATAGCTGTAAAAACGAACAAATGGTGTTAAAATAGCTATACTTTTTCAAAAAATCACAAAAATCGCTCAGTGGTTCCACCTCCTGATCTCCGTTTGTGGTCCACGTAGTTGGACCGGTTTGCTTGCCACGCCACTTAAATGAGTCATTTTCCTAACAAAAAAAGTTTGTACAGCGCGAAAATATGCTTTTAAAGCCCATTCGAGGTGAACGATTGGTTTCGTCGAGTAGAAAACCCAGTAATAGGTACAATACAAAAGAAAACTGTGACTGATAACTTTGTACGCTTCCAACTTTACAAAGTTGTTGCTTGTTGGTGACTTGACCGATTCGCAGAATAGCACCGTCAGGCAGGATTTACATTGTGCGAAGCCCCTGGCACTTTTGAGATTTTTGCTGTACTTTCTTGTAGGTGAAGACCGAAAAATATCTTCCATCCAAACGCGGAAGCAACCGTACCATTTTGCCATGTGGTAAACCGGCTCTGGCATATATAAAAGCATTCTAGTCAATTTTTTCACTACTGACCAAATTTTTGCGAAAAATCTATAAGGCATTGTCACTTTAATGGAGCTTTTTAAGATATGCTCTAATTTAACGCTTTTTCCATTATTTAGCTGCTGTCGTTTTGTTCGAGTTGTGACAGAGGGTTAAATTTTAGAGAATTAAACATGTTGCTACTTAAAAGTCTGCTAATGTACTATCATTTTGATCTGAGCCTTTGCTGTATTTTAGCAACAACGTGTCACAAAAACACTCCTCGGGAGTAAGACGCAAGTGGTAACTTTTTGAAATTTTGTTTTTAATTGATAACGCTGGCAAAATGTCTGAAAGCAAATTCTGAATTATCATATCTTGGGAAGAAAAGGTCAGATCTTTTAAAATCTTCCGCGAACAAAAACGAGCAGAAAACGTCCAACCTAAATGCCTTTTTAAGTTACAATTATTTATCGGTGAACCGAAAATAAATTACTACATCGCTGCATGGTTAATGAGTTTTATCCTACCACTGCATTTGCAAGTAAACATAACAATACTCACATAATTCCTTCTTGCAAAATGGAATAAAGAAGATAGAAAATAAATACTCCAATTGAGTCGAAAAACAACTTGAAATATCTGCGGTGACTTGGACTGCATGAAAGTTCGTTCAATATATTCTTATAGTTAAAATATCGCTCCAATTTTTCAGAAATTAGGGTAGAAAAATTTTCCACAAAGGCAGGGTGATGCTTGAGGCTCTCAGAATCATTCATATCTTTCTTTTCAGTCCTATTTTGATCTGGCGGGGTTTCAATTTGATAAACTTCGCGATTTTCTACCTGAAGCTGAGCTTGGGCTAGTGATTCAGGAGCTTTCATATCGCCTATTCGAACAGTCTGAGCTGTTTCGGTGCGACGATCAAATTTTTGCCTGAAACCAGTTTGCAATTTTGTCGAATGATAAACTTTACCCGAGGCAAGAATTCTGACTTTGTAATGCACGCATCACGTATAGCGCTGCAACGTCATATTTTGCTCAATAAATTCGTGCTACTACAAACTAAACCCTCGGTTATTGCGTCAGTTAACGTACTAGTATCATATCTCTGCCAACATAAATTAAAGAGTACGTTTCAAATCAAATTCTTTCACAAATTAAAGTTTACAATGTACGATAGGCGTTTACCGTTTACGCAGGTGATATGAAAGCCGAGATACTACGTCTTGCTGTACCTACAGGCTACAGTCGTTCTATTGTCAATGAATGGCAGCGGCTAGTATTCGTTCAATTTATCTCGGAAAACAATTCACACAATCAATTCGCGCATATCCTGACAAGGGCACAAACAGAAAAAATAGCTCGTGGAGAAAGAAGTAGGAATGTTTAGACAACCCATTGTATGTAAAAGTAACGCGGTATACTTTGTATTACAAATTCCTAATTCTTTCAAACGAACAAAATCTGCAGCAGCATCTTTCGTGAATTTCGCACGGGCCCCATGCCCACGTTTCTAAGCTTTCAAGTTCGTTTAGCACAAAAATCTCAACAGTCTACTTGCCCTTGCAAGAATACGTTACAACAATTTAAGATCGATATTTCCAGAACTTTGCAGCAATACGTATTTTGAGTGGTTTTTGTAATTTTATAACTTCTCTCAAAATGGAAAGCTGCTACAGGGAGTTCTGGGTGCGGGACGGAGTTTTATACTAGGACAGTCCTGTAACGTCAACCAAAAAATTGAGGGGATTTGGATACATGAATAGAGTGATAAACAGAATAGCGCTGTTGGAGAGTGTACGATGCAACAAATTTTACGTTAGACTGGCTCATCACTTCTATGTTCCTTTACCACTCCTCTGCGCTTTACGCAATTGACCCTTGCAGAGATACTTAAAAAGAGCAGAGATACTTAAAAAGGCATTCTAGTTTTTGACGAACGAAAAAAACTTAAAAATAAGCTTGCCAACATGACCCCAGTCTACTCTTGGGAAACCCTATTTTACGCGGGCTATTTGACAAACATGTTTTACACGGGTGGTGAAAACCAGTAATTAGTTTGTAAAATTTTGCGTGGGGGGAGGCTTTTGCAGCCTTGACCAAATGCATTTGGCATGCGAAAGTACTTTAGTGAAGACTACGTAATTCCGTCGCCAAAATTGAATGAAGACCAAAATAAAAAGGTCTTCGCCAAAAACTGAAGAGTTTTTCGCCAAAATTAGGTGAAGACCAAAAAAAAAAGGTCTTCACCGACAGTTGAAGTGTGTCTCCTTCAAAATCAGTTTTTCCCCAGAATTTGGTGCTATATTCGGCCGGAATTTGTAGGTCTTGTTTGCCTGATCATCCAGCGCTCAAATCTCGATGGGGGGACGCGTCCCCCCTACAATTTAAGTGCTGGTGAAAACCAGGATTTTGCTAAGTCGTGATAGGCCTTCCGCCAAAGGAAAATTTATTTGCCTAAAAAATGTCTTGATTGGGCAGCGTGCTGAGCAAGCTTGTGCAACGCACGCGTATCATATAAGGGAGTCTGGGGGCGAAGCCCGCAGTCGCTGGGCGACTTTTGTGATTTTTTGCAAAAACTAGTCATTTCAGCGACATTCAAATCAAATTTCGCACTTTTTTAGAACCATTTAAAATAACTAAATTGATAAGATTTGAAAGCCAGTAGAAGAATTAAGTTACCAAGCCCAGCTCTTCAAGCCCCCTCCCCTTCCTCACAGGTTAAGTCCAAAACATTGTGACATTGTCCATTACGAACATAAATTTTCGTCAAAATGATCAGCTGTCGTTTTATGACCTAACTGGATATTGCAATGTCACGATGACGATTATTGATGGCGCAAAATATTCTGATCGAGTCTACGGTTTAACCATAGACTCTTTATTAGTAGACTAAAAACTGACAGTTTTGTCTTTTTTCTTCGCGGTGTATTTCTAGAATATGCCGATACATACAATCAGCGTAACTTTTTCTTCACAGTTCACTCGTTCTACGAATATATCAAATCAGTCGAATACGCGTGACCGCTAAATATCTTTGCAACTAGATCAAAGTTTTTTTCTTCAACGCTCTTCTTTTATCGCGCGTCCGTTTCTGGTCGGGTTATTGCGGGTCATATGCATTTTCACCAAATTAAACACCAATTAATTGCTAGTTTATTTCGTTAATATCAATCAAAATCAATCAGTTTAGTGAGCCACTTGACTTTGTTTTTGCCAAACTAAAAAGCTATGTCGGCTTCTAGCGATGAAGCAGCCAAGCGCACGCGCTGCTCCAGAAGGGTATCAGTGCAAGGGCGTACGCAGGGGGGGTTTTGGGGGTTCTAACCTCCCCCCCATTGGTCTGTCGACTAAAATGCACAGTAAAGAAAATATAACATTTTTAGCACATCTGAGCCAGTTTTTTTGCAATGACAAGGACTCCAACATGATTTAAAGCAACTTTTGAAGCATTTAGAGTTTTTTAGGGGGGGTTAATTTGTCACCGAAATGGCTTATAAATCAATAATAACTTCAAAAAATTGCCAAAATTAGCACATTTAACCGCTAAAAATGCTTAAAATTGGCTTCATCAAAAACATAGAGATCGGGTTTCAGTATTAGTTGATCATTGATGTACTCAAATCTCGTTCCATTCGCCCCCTCCACCCCCCTTTCTCCAACTGTCTCACTCTATATAAACTAGAGAATATAAATGCTTGTGAGTTTTTTAAATTATGATTTTATGATTTACCGGCTTGTAAATTAAAGGACTGAAATGTTACCATTAGCCATCGCCCACATAGCTCACTTATGCGCAAAGGCGTACACAAGGGGGTGGGGGTTTAAATCATCCTCCTTATTGATCCGACGTATATTGTTCAAAATATCGCCTTATTGCGCAAAACAAGCAAGCTTCTTCTTTACTCTCATATTAATACGAATATTTAATTATAGTAAATAATTTTTTGTTATTTAATGCAACATTGTAAGCGAGTAAGTGTAATACAGAAACTCTGGAATGTCGTGTTACGAGTCAGAGTAACTTCAAGTAGCATAGGTGGGGGGGTTATAGACCCCCCATTGGCCTGTCTACCAAAATGCAGAATAAGGAAAATACGAACGTTTTTTGCACTTCTGAGACTGGTTTTTGCACTGGAATGGACTAAAAAGTGATTTAAAACATCTTTTAAAACATAAATTTAGGGGGGGCTAATTTGTCAAAAATAAAACCCACAAATCAATGAAAACTTTGAAAAATGCCCAAAAACAAGCAATCAGATTTCATCGCTAGTGTAAAAAGGTTAAACATAGGTTTCATCAACAAACATATTATAAACTTAGGAATAGGGGGGGGCTACTTAGTATTAGTTAATTACCAATCACTTGTCTCAAAATTTTTTATTTTTCTCTATAAAATATAGACGAAATAGATTACTCTGTGTGAGTTTTCTTGAACTGGGATTTTATGGTTTACCAGCATGTAAACAAGAGAGCTAAAATTTTACCATTAGCCACTTTCCACATAGCCCATTTATGCAAACAGTTTAATCAGGTTTGCACAACCAATTTCTATGCCACATTTTAAAAGCATTATTTTTTATCAATATAGCCCTAAAATTAAGTTATTTTTGAAAAAAAAATGCAAAATTTTCAAGCGCTGGGGGCTCCGCCCCCAGACCCCCAATAACCTCTGGCAGCTGGGGGCAGAGCGGCCAAAACGGCCCCCGCAATTGCGAATTTCTGGCTATGTGCTGCCCACGCTTTGCACTGTGTATAATCGTTTGGGGGTTTGTAGCTTTTGTTTTGAACAATTTTTTCTTCACCCATTCAGTTGCAAACCTTATGATGTTTACTACAGATGTATGCTTAATGCTTGTTTTTTGTTTTAAAAGTTTTATTTGCATTACGCACTGTGTGACTTTGACTCCATCTTGTTACATTACGCTAAGTTATTTATTCGCCAAAGTATAGATCGCGAACAAATTTTTGATGTCACTTTTGAAAACCCCCCCCAATTGAAAAATCCTGCGTACGCCACTGTATCAGTGATAGAAGATCTGTTATTGTTTTCTTTTTTTTTTGCGTTCAATCGCATAGCAAATAGCCACGGGGAGATTAGAAGATAAGAACTCACCCCATTGAGAAGTGGAGAAGCTAATAGAAAGAGTTCATGAGGAAATCGACCTCGCAAAATAGCCCAAAATTGCTCGAAATTTTGAGCTTGAAGTGCGGAAAGACTTGTTTTGCTTTTCGCCTATATAAACCAGCAAATTTTTGAGACCTTAAGAGCTCCAACAACTTTGCAACCCTCCAATCGCAATTCCAAAATAACTTGAATGGAAACAGCGCCTTTTGTGCAACTCCTCCTCCCATGAAAAAATCCTGTCAGCGCTACTGCCCACTGCATGCGTTTATGTAAACATTCTTTTGCTTGCCAGCAGCTGCTGGCAAGTGTGTTACAGTATCTAACAGTACCTAAGTCTAACCATACGCGTAGCCAGGGGGGCAGGGGGCCCAGGCCTCTCCCAATTAAAATACCACCAATGATAAAAATTATGATAACATAGCCTAGCGATGTTTAGATGCAGTTTTTTTTGTAATTACGTACATAACAGTAGTTAACAACAATATTAATGACGACGAGGAAGCCTCTAACTAACAATCAGGGGGCTCCGGGGCCCCTAACTGAAAACTAGGGGATCCCAGGGCTCCTAATTTACGACCAGGTGGCCCTGGGGATCTTAACCCACAACCAGGGGGCCCCTGGGCTCCTAACGGACAAGGGCCAGGGGGCCCCTGTCTGACAACTAGGAGCCCCCAAGGCCATAACTAACAACCAGGGGACCCCGAAGCCCTAAACCAACAGCCAGGAGGCCCCGGGGCCCCTAACTAATAACCAGGGAGCCCCAATTGACAACCAGGGGCCCCCAGGGCCATAACTGACGACCAGGAAACCATAGGGCTCCTAATTTACAACCAGAGGGCCCCCCGGGCCCCCAACTGGCAACCACGGGGCCCCCAACTGACGACCAAGAGTCCCGGGCCAGGGGCTTCTCAATTCAATTTTTTTTGCAATTTATATGGAAAACCTGTGAGAAATCTAAGATTTTTGTCCAAAAAGTTGCAACCCCAGGCCCTCGTTTAACGTTTTTATGAACTTAATGCTATGACACAAGCGGTAGTACAAACGCCGCAATTGAAATACTACCAATGATAAATGTAATGAGAGCATACCCAGTATGTTGTGCTTGTCTGGAATTGCAGTTTCTTCAATTTAGGATTTACGCGTACAAAAGTAAGTAATAATAATGACGACCACGTGTCCTTGTCATGATAATATCATGCAATTGTTGGAGATTTCAAAAAACTGTCCAGTGCTTGAGCGGGATCTTCCACGTTTTAGAAAAAAAGTTATTTTAATTTTGCTTTTAATGTTTCTTTTTTATCAAGAAACTTAAGAGCGCGATCTTATTTCAAAATCATAGGAGTAGCCCGGGGGGTGGCACAGGGGGCCCGAGCCCCCTCAATCAAAATACCACCAATGACAAAAGTTTGACAAAAAAACTTGTTTTTTCATTTTCAGTTTCTTTTAGCATCTTAGCGTACAACTGTACACGCCTACAACAGTAATTAACAATAAATAATATTGACGACCAGGGGGCCCGGCGCACCCCCGCAGTTCAATTTTTTCCAACCAATTGAAACGTATAACCAGAATGAAATCAAGGGTTTTTGCCACAGAAGTTGCTACCTCAGGCCCTCATTTAAACTTTTTATGCATGTAATGTAATACCCAGCGCCGTATTTGCGATGTAGCACAGTGCCCGAATCCCGCGCTCAGATAGTAGAACTTTTTTTGGTCTTCACTAATATTTGGCTGGAAGATGTTGCAAAAATCCCTTAAGTGCCAGGGGCCCCGCACAATGTAAATCCGGCCCGGGAATAACATGCGTAGTAAGCGTAACCATCTATTGTCCAATTTTTCAATAACGATTCACCTCCACCTCGCCAGTTTTTACGCACAAAATACTTAAACAAAAAAGCTAGAGAAAAATGCTCATTGAAGAAATTATTAAATTTCAATTGAGGGGGCTTTGACCCCTGGCCGTACATGTACTGCTATAACTGGTTAACTTCATGACAAAACAAAAATCTCTAAGTAAACAAAAATCTTCTAGTGAATAATTATTTAGTGCTAAAATATTGCAGGAGGCAATGTGCATAACTTCCCTCTAAATGGACCAAATCACTTACAAATAAAATTTTGCCACGTAATGCAAGATTTTAAACTTGTTTTGGACTTTAATTGCAAGTAAAAGAAGGATTGAACAATTAAATTTTTTTCGATTAGCTTTCAAATGTTAAAAATCTAGATCATCTAGCCTCTGAACACATTCGAAATGTGATCCAATGGGATTAAAATAGCTGTTTTTTCCAAAAACTTACAAACATTGCTGAGCGACTGGGAGCTTTGCCCCCAGACCCCCATAGCCACCGGAGGCTGGGGGCTCCGCACCCAGACCCCCGTCTGTGATACCTTTGAGCACACTACGTTACTCAACACGTCTCCTAAGTTAGACATTAGCACTTTCTAATAATTAATTTTCGCCCTCTTCTTTACCAAAGTTCTGGTTAAGTGACAACTGGTTACGGCTTCAGATCTATTCTACGTAGACTTACCATACGTCCCGGTTTAGCCGGGACAGTCCCAGTTTTAAGGCCATGTCCCGGGTTCGTGGCCGGTTGGTGGAAATGTCCCGGTATTTTGTTTGTTTGTGAAGACCACTCAAAAATTCGCAAAAACACGTGGGTCGCTGGAGTGAGGACCTTTTTTTTTGGAGATCACCTTCAAAATCACGCAAAAACCGTGGGTCGCTGGCATAGGCGTAGCCAGGATTTTTGATTGGGGGGGGCTCAAATCACATGCAATGACGTCTTCAGAAATTTTCAAAAACGAACTTTTTGTGGGGCAAAGATATCGTAGAATGGAAGGTCTGATGTCGTAGCCTTTTGTCACTTAACTAGGATTTTGGTTAAGGGAGAGGGCAAAAACTAATAGTTAAAAAGTACAAATGTCTAACTTAGGAGACGTGTTGAGTAAGCCAGTGTACTCAAACGTATCAGAGGCGGGGGTCTGGGGGCAAAGTCCCCAGCCGCTGGGTGATTTTTTGTATTTTTGGAAAAAAAGCTATTTTAATCCCATTGGATCACATTTCGCACGTGTTCACAGCCATTTGAAAGAACTAGATTTTTAACATTTAAAAGCCAATCGAAAATTTGTGATTGTTCAATCCTCCTTTTACTTGCAATTAAATTCCAAAACACGTTTAAATTCTTGCATTATGGTGTAAAATTTTAATTGTAAGTGATTTGGTCCATGTAGAGGGAAGTAAGGCGCATTGCCTCGAGCAATATTTTAGCAGCAAATAATAATTCACTAGAAGATTTTTCTAACAGATTTTTGTTTTGTCAGTTATAGGAGTACAAGTACGGCCAGGGGGGCCAGGACCCCTCAATTGAAATTCAATAATTTCTTCAATGAGGATTTTCCCTTGCAATTTTTTAAGAAGTATTTTGTGCGCAAAAACTGGCAAGGTGGAGGTGAATCGTTATTGAAAAGTGGTACAATAGATGGTTACGCTTACTAAACGTGTTATTCCCGGGCCGGATTTATATTGCGCGCTTAGAGAATTTTTGCAATGTCTTACTGCCAAATTCAAGTGAAGACGAAAAAAGTCGTACTATCTGAGGACGGGACCCTGGCACTGAGCAATATGGCAAATCCGGCGCTGGTTATTGCATTACGTCCATAAAAAGTTTAGATGAGGGCCTGAGGTAGCAACTTTTAGGACAAAAAATTTGATTTCACCCTGGTTATACCTTTCAATTGGTTGGAAAAAATTGAATTAAGAGGGTGCGCCGGGCCTCCTGGTCGTCAATATTATTTATTGTTAATTAATGTAGTACGCGTGTACTGTCGTACGCAAAGATGCTAAAAGAAACTGAAAATGAAAAAACAAGGCTTTTTTGTCAAATTTGTGTCATTGGTGGCATTTCAATTGAGGAGGCCTGGGCTCCTTGGGCCATCCCCCCGACTACGCTTATGATTTTGAGATAAGATTGCGCCCTCAAGTTCTTTCATTAAAAAAAACAAACATTTAAAGCAAAATTAAAATAACTTTTTTTCCAAAATATGGAGGACTCGAGTCAAGTCACTTGACAGTTTGTTGAAACGTTCAAGAATTGCATGACATTAGTGACGTTGACACGTGGTTATTATTACTTACTTTTGTATGGGTAAATCTTAAATTACAGAAACTGCAATTCCGGACAACCACAACATACTGGGTATGCTCTCATTATATTTATTAATGGTAGTATTTCAACTGGGGGGTTTGCACTACCGCCTGCGTTATAGCATTAAGTTCATAATAACGTTAAAAAAGGGCCTGGGGTTGCAACTTTTAGGACAACGCTCTTAGATTTCTTACAGGTTTTGCAAATACATTATTAAAAGTTTGAATTAAGGGGACCCTGGCCCGGAACCCTTGGTCGTCAGTCAGGGGCTCCCTGGTTGTTAGTTAGGGGCTTCAGGGCCCCCTGGTCGTCATATAGGGGCCCCAGGGCCTCCTGGTTGTCAGTTAGGGGCTCCGGGCCCCCCTGCTTGTTGGCTATGGACCCTGGGACCCTCTAGTCATTAGTTAGGGGCCCCGAAGCCAGGGGCGTATTGCCAGGTTCGCGAGATCGGGGGGGGCAAAATTAATATCAGGGGGGCAAAGCTGAAAAGCAGCGTTGAACTTGACCCAAACTTTCATTATTCCTGAATTGGATTAAGGCGAAGTTTCAGTGAAAATCAGGCGATCTCCAAAAAAAAAGGTCTTCGCCGAAATCCGAAGGCTTTTTCTGGCCGAAATCACAAATTGAAACGTTTTTTCCGGCCAAAAACAGGTGATTTCCAAAAAAAAAGGTCTTCGCCGAAATCCGACGGCTTTTTCTGACCGAAATCACACATTTAAACGGTTTTTCCGGCCAAAAACACCAACTTTTTCCTCCCAAAAACAATACTGTGGGGGGGCAAGAAATAAATCGGGGAGGCGAAAACGAAAACCGGGGGTGCAATGCCCCCCCTGCGCCCCAGCTGGCGATGCGCCTGCCCGAAGCTCCCTTGTTATTATTGTTATTGTTAATTGCTGTTATGTGCGTAATTACTAAAAAAAAACTGCAATTAAACATCGCTAGGCTATATTGTCATAATTTTTATCATTGGTGGTACATTAATTGGGGGGGGTCCTGGGCCCCCCCTGGCTACGCCTAAAGTGGCTGGAGTAAACAACTTTTTTTTTGAGATCACCTGAAAAATCACGTAAAACTACGACTGGGCCGGTTTTCTGTCTGAAAAATATGGTAACCCTAATTCTACGATAACTTTGCCTCACAAAAACTTCCTCTTTTGATAACGTCATTGCATGTGAGTTGTGGTTTGGCCCTCCCAATCAAAAATCCTGGCTACGCTTATGAGTCTAACATGTAGCCATAGAACACTGCCTTACTTGACTTTTCACCTGTATGTAACCTCATACTGCAGCTACCTTCTTCGAGCAAACTTGGCCGATTGAACGTTATTTTATTATAGTGACAAACAATCAAATCATTACATTATATTAACTACTCAGCATGTTTACTACATTGTTAAAAATGTCCCGCAATTTTTTGCAAGTGTTGCGTCATAAGGACTTTTTTGGGTGGGTCAGGTCAAAGTCACTTTATTTAGCATAAAAGTTTAGCGAATCATTCGTTCCCTTGTAAAGCGTTCGTGTGGACAAAAATGTGTCGAAAATTTCTCGCATCTCCTATCTTTTATGATGGAAAATGACCGGCAAGTGTTATAAAAAACTGAATTTTTAGAACCATACAGTACTTCACTCTTTTTCAAACTTCAAATTGATTTTAAAAGTTAAAGATATTTGCTATGAAATTATCAAAAAATCATCCCGGAAAAACAAGATTCAGCACAAAATTTTTTACTAGTAAAATGTTGAAAGTATAAATTTTAGCGATATCCTTTGTTCAGCATGCAAAATCAACGCAAGTCCAACACAGTTTTTAATATTTGCGTTACTTGAGTTCTTCTCCTTGCTTTGTCAAAATTTAAAGTACGTTGTGAAATTAACGATGAGTTCTACGAGTTATCAAAAATTAAACCGGAAAAAATATAATCCAGTACAAATTTTTGTTCACTAATTCTTCGAAAGTGTGAAGTTACTCCCGGTCTGTAAACTGTGCGTAAAACCGTAAGTGGACGATCGCATCACTATTTCTTAGTTTATTTTGAAGCAAGGCGGTACGACAGGCGCATCGATTTTTTTGAAATAAAACAAAAATAAGCCTGTATAGGCATTGTTACGCTGTCCAAAATTGTGTTGTCACGTGATACCATCGAGGTACCTGCTGAAAAACTTTTTACAAATAGATTTTTATTGCGTGATTAATGATTGAATTGTCTTCAGTTGCGACCCGGTGCCGTTTTTTAGATATACCGCTTTTAATCGAACGCGGGTGGATATTTTAAAATCATACGCTTGAATAATTTTTTTACTATTAGTGTTGCGGTTAAATAATTCACAAATTTCAACAATGATATTTTTTATCTTTCCTTGAATGTAAAAAATTAAAATACCATAATTTTAAACTAAATAATTAATCAAGGGTAAGTTTTTTGCTAAAAAGTTTGCATATTTAGCAGAGGTGGAGTCCTCGAGGACGTCCTTGGCCTCGAGGACACAATTTGAAGTCCTTGGCCTCGAAGCCTCAACTCCTCGAAAATTGCCCTGTCCTCGGCTCGAGAAAAGCACTATTTTTTGAATCGTTGAAATTTTGTTGAAAAGCGCCAGAAACCTCGCAGAAAATTTGCGAAGACCTTTTTTTGTTTTCCTCTAGTAGAAATCGCCTGAAAAAAAATTTTTGAAGACCTTTTTTGCCTGAAAAAAATTTTTGAAGACCTTTTTTTTGAGATCGCTTGAAAAAAATTTTTGAAGACCTTTTTTGTTGGAGAACACCTGCGCCTGTGTCCTTGGTCCTTGGCCTCGAGAGGGTATGTCCTTGGCCTCGAAATTTTTTTGTGTCCTTGGCCTTGGCCGCGAGCCTTGTGTCCTCGACTCCACCTCTGATATTTAGTGTTTTAGCTTGAATTTTTTTGTGCTGCATTCATAAACAAGGAAACATGCTTTGAAATCATGTGACTGTCGTCACTTGGCAGCTGATCGTTATGAATTCAAAACTTCAAAACAGGGATGTGGAAGCAGTCAAATTTTTAATGCTTCCGCTTCGAGCTCCTCTTGAAGTTTAATGCTTCCGAGTTCGCTTCCGCTTCCTCACCTTTGAAATTTTTTGCTTCCGCTTCCAGCTCCGGATAGAATTAGTGGCTTCCGAGTTCGCTTCCGCTTCCGGTATCTTTCATTAAAGTGCTTCCACTTCCACAAAAAATTTAATCGCTTCCACCGCTTTCGCTTCCAGCTTCCGCTTCCACAACCCTGCTCAGTATGAAACAGCTAATTGTATTAAGAGTAAAAAAACAGGCAAGTTTTCGTTGTACGGTAGACTAGCATGTCACAACAAAAAACACAGATCTAGCAATCATTGCTTATGCATGATAGGCGTAGCCAGGGAGCCCAGGGGGCCCGGGCTCCCCCCAATCGGAACGTCACCAATGAGAAAAAGGTGACAAAAACGCCTTGTTCCTTCAGTTTCTTTTAGCATCTTCGCGTACCACAGTACACGCGTGCAGTGTAATTGACAATAATATTGACGACCAGAGAGCCCGGGCCCCCTCAATTCAAATTTTGCCTACTTATTTAATTGTATAATCCGGGTGAAATTAAGGGTCTTTGTCCTAAAAGCTGCTACCTCAGGCTTTCATCTAACCTTGTTATGAACGTAATGCAATAACCAGGGCTGGATTTATCATATGGCACAGGGCCCCATAGGCGTAGCCAGGAGCCAAAAGGGCCCAGGGGGCCCGCCCCATCTAATTGAAATGTCACCAATGACAAAATATGACAAAAAAGTCTATTGTTTTTCAGTTTCAGCTTCTTTTAGCATTTTTCGCTTACAACGGTAATTAACAGCAATATTGACAACCATACAGGGGCCCCGATCCCCACTCACTTCAATTCTTGCCAACCAATTTAAATGTATAACCGCGGAGAAAATAAAAGCTTTTGTCCGAAAAGTTGCTTTCTCAGGCCCTCGCCAAACCTTTTTATGAGCGTAATGCAATAACCAGGGCCGGAGTTACCAAAATATGGCGCAGTACCTGACAATAGGCGTAGCCAGGGAGGGCCAGGGGGCCCGGGCCCCCCCAATTAAAATACCACCAATGATATAAAATTATGATAACATAGCCTAAGCGATGTTTAGTTGCAGTTACAGACGAAGAGAGAGCCCAGGGGCCCCTGACTAACATCCAGGGGCCCCCTAAGTAAAAACCAGGGGGCCCTTAACCGACAACCAGGGGGGCCCTGGGCCCCTAACTAACGACCCAGGGGGCCCCTTACCGACAACCAGGGAGCCCCAGGGTTCCAAAGTAAAAAATGGGGCCCCCAGGGTCCTAACTAACAACCAGGGGGCCCCTAACTGAGGACCAGGGGTCCCCTAACCAACGACTAGGGGGGGCCGGGGCCCCTAACCAACGACCAGGGGGCCCAGGGCCCATAACTAACAACCAGGGAGTCCTGGAGCACCCAACTAACGACCAGGGGACCCAGGGCCTATAACTAACAACCGGGGGCCCCGAGCCCCTAAACGACAACCGGGGGGCCCCAGGGGGCCTAACTAACAACCAGAGGACCCCAGGGCCCCTAACCGACAACCAGGGGGGCCCTGGGCCCCTAACTGACAACCAGAGGGCCCTGGAGCCCCTAACTGATGACCAAGGGTCCCGGGCCAGGGGCCCCGCAATTCAAATTTTTAACAACACATGCGCAAAACCTGTGAAAAATCGGAAAAGTTTTGTGCTAAAAGTTGCAACCCCAAGCCCTCGTTTAAACGTTATTATGAACTTAATGCTATGACATAGGCGGTAATGCGAACCCCCAACTGAAATACTACCAATGATACATATAATGAGAGCATAGCCAGTATGTTGTCCTTGTCCGGTATTGCAGTTTCTTTAATTTAGGATTTACGCGTGCAAAAGCAAGTAATAATAATGACTACCACCTGTCCACGTCATTGTAAAGTCATGCAATTCCTGGAGGTTTCAAAAAACTGTCAAGTGACTTCATTCGAGTCCTCCACGTTTTGGAAAAAAAGTTATTTCAAGTTTGTTTTAAATGTTTTTTTTTTATGAAAGAACTTAAGGGTGCGAACTTATCTCAAAATCATAGGCGTAGCCAGGGGAGTGGCCCAGTGGGGCTCGGGACCCCTCAATTGAAATGCCACCAATGACACAAACTTGACAAAAAAAAACCTTGTTTCTTCCTTTTCAGTTTCTTTTAGAATCGTTGCGTACAATAGTACACGCGTACAACAGTAATTAACAATAAATAATATTGACGACCAGGGGGCCCGGCGTACCTCCTTAATTTAATCTTTTCCAACCAATTTAAACGTATAAACCATGGTGAAATCTAGGATTTTTGTCCGAAAGTTGCTATCTCAGGCGCTCATCTCACTTTTAATGAACGCAATGCAATAACCAGCGCCGTATTTGCCATATGGCACAGTGCCAGGGCCCGGCCCTCAGATGATAAGACTTTTTTTGGTCTTCGCTTGTATTTTCCAGGAAGATGTTGCAAAAATTCCCTAAGTGCCAGGGGCCCTGCGTAATGTAATCCGGCCCGGGAATAACATGTTTAGTAAGCATAACTATCTATTGTACCAACGATTCACCTCGCCAGTTTTTACGAACAAAATACTCTAAAAAAATAGCTAGGAAAATGCTCATTGAACAAATTATTGAAATTGAATTGAGGAGTCCTGGGCCCCCTGGCCGTCCGTGTAATCCTGTAACTGTTAACTTCATGACAAAACAAAAATCTCTAAGGAAAATCTTTTGAGTGGATTATTATTTACTACTAAAATATAGCAGAAGGCAATGTGCCTTACCTCCCTCTACATGGACCAAATCACCCACAATTAAAATTTTACACCGTAATGCAAGAGTTTAAACGTGTTTTGGAATTTAATTGCAAGTAAAAGGAGGATTGAACAATTAAAATTTTTCGATTGGCTTTCTAATGTTAAAAATCTAGTTCTTTCAAATGGCTGTGAACACGTGTGAAATGTGATTCCAATGGATTAAAATAGCTTTTTTTTCCAAAAACTTACAAAAATCACCCAGCGGCTGGGAACTTGCCCCCAGACCTCCATAGCCACCGGCGGATGGGGGCTCCGCCCCCAGACCTCCGTCTGTGTACGTTTGAGTACACTAACATACTCAACACTTCTCCTAAGTTAGACATTTGCATTTTCTAACGATTAGTTTTCGTCGCCCTCTCCCTTTATCAAAATCCTGGTTAAGTGCCAAAGACTACAGCTTTAGATCTTCCATTCTACGATATCTTTGCCCCACAAAAACTTCCTTTTTTGAAATTTTCTGATGACGTCATTGCATGTGATTTGTGGTTTGGCCCCCCCCCCCAATCAAAAATCCTGGCTACGCCTATGGTACCTGGCAGGGGCCCCGCGCTCAAATGGTGAGCCTTTTTTGGTCTTCATCTACATTTGGCTGAAAGATGTTGTGAAAATCTCCAAAGTGCTAAGTGCACCGCGCAATGTGAATCCGACCCGGGCAATAACATGGTTAGTAGGCGTAACTCTCTATTGTACCATTTTTACATAACAATCCATCTACACCTCTCCAGTTTTTTCGCGGCAAAACAGTTTTGAAATAAAAAATTTGCTGGAGAAATTGCTCATTATACTAATTATTGAATTTGAATTGAGGGGAGCCTGGGCCCCCTGGTCGTATGTGTACTCCTAGAACTGTTTATTTTTATGACAAAACAAAAAATCCTCGAGTGAATTATTATTACTGCTAAAATATTGCTCGAGACAATTGCTTTCCTTACCTGGGTCAAATCACTAACAAAATTTAACCCCAAAATACAAGACATTAAGTGTGGTTTGGACTTACATTGTAAGTAAAAGGAGGATTGAACAATTTAATTTTTTCAATTAGCTTTCACATGTTAAAAATCTAGTTCTTTTAAATGGTTCTAAACATGTGCAAATTGTGATACAATGGCATTAAAATAGCTAGTTTTTCCCGAAAAATTACAAAACACTGCCCAGCGGCTGGTAGCTTCGCCACCAGACCCCCAATAGCCTCCTCCTCTATGATGCGTTTAAGACACACTAGTTCGCTCAATACGCATCCCAATTTACACTCTTTGGGGGAGGTTGAGCTCTCTCCCTATCAGAGGTGGAGTCGAGGACACAAGACTCGAGGCCAAGGACACAAAAAAAAACAGAGGCCAAGGCCAAGGACAGCCTTTCGAGGACAGACACTCTCGAGGCCAAGGACAGGAATGCTCGAGGCCAAGGCCAAGGACCAAGGACACAAGCGCAAGTGCTCTCCAAAAAAAAAAAAAAAAAAAAAAAAAAAAAGGTCTTCACAAAAATTTTTCAGGCGATCTCCAAAAAAAAAAAAGGTCTTCACAATAATTTTTCAAGCGATCTCCACAAAAAAAACGTTTTGCAAAAAATTTTTCAAGCGCTCCACAAAATTTTAACAATTCAAAAAATAGTGCTGTCCTCGAGCCGAGGACAGGTCAATTTTTCGAGGACTTGAGGCCTCGAGGCCAAGGACTTGACCTTCGAGGCCAAGGACTTCAAAATGTGTCCTCGAGGACCTCCTCAAGGCCAAGGACGTCCTCGAGGACTCCACCTCTGATACTAGGCTTACTTGGCAGAGCCACTTGCCAGCACGTGCAGCAGCCACAGCAAATTAAGAAGAATCCTACCATAACCACATCGTGGCCACTGCTGGCCACGGTAAACCCTCGAACTCTGATACCATGGTAGTATTAGTGGCAGGGATGTGGAAGCAGTCAAATTTTAATGCTTTCAGCTCCTCTTGAAGTTTTATGCTTCCGAGTTCGCTTCCGCTTCCTCCCCTTTGGAATTTTTTGCTTCCCGCTTCCGGCTTGGGATAAAATTAACCGCTTCCGAGTTCGCTTCCGCTTCCAGTCTTTTTCATCAAAGTGCTTCCGCTTCCACAAAAATTTACCGCTTCCAGCTTCTGCTTCCACATCCCTGCTCAGTATGAAACAGCTAATTGTATTTAGTGTAAAAAAAAAGCAGGCAAGTTTACTTAGTAAGGTATTTTATTTTGACTTGTGTTTGTTGACAGGGCATGGTATGGAATGGAAGACGATTTTTCCATATTCCATACTGGCAATTTTCTTCCATTCCATACTTCCATACCAAATTTTAGACTGGAAGCAATGCAACGTATATTTTGCTGCTTTACATCTTGCAATGTTGTAAGCAACCGCTCGTGAAGGTGCGTCAACAATACTAAGATGCAACAACCGGTATCTGGTATGCATGTTGCACATGGTTTAATGCGTGGCGTAGCCAAGATTTTGGATAGGCGAGGAGGGCTAAACCGTAAATCACATGCAATATCGTCATCAAAATTTTCGAAAAGAGAGACCCTTTATGGGACAAAGAATGAAGATCAAAAGCTGGAGGTCTGATTTAGCACGAAACTAGGATTTGCTAAAGGAAAAAGACTAAAACCGCAAGTTAAAACGTTTTACTAACAAATCAAGATTGGGAGACGTTGTGAGCAAATTAGTCCAATCCAAACGTGTCACAGATGGGGCCTGGGGTGGAGCCACTAGCCGCCGGAGGCCTATGGGAGTCTGGGGGCGAAGCAACCAGCCGTTGGGCGATTTTTTGTAAGTTTTTAGAAAAACTGGCTATTTTAATGCCATTTAAATCACATTTCGCAGATTTTCGGAGCCATTTGAAAGAAAAAACTTTTTGAGATTTGAAAGCCAATTGAACAAATCCCTTCCTTTACTTCAAGTCAAGCCCAAAACACGTTTAAAATCTTGGGGTTAAATCTTGTGACTTGGCCGGAGTCAGGAGAATCAAGGTACATTGTTTTCTGCAACATTTTTTGCATAAAATCGTTCACTCGAAGATT
>CAWYPQ010000584.1:0-63198 GCA_963965965.1 Trididemnum nubilum | reverse complement strand
GCTAACGTTTTGCATTAACTTGCCCACCTATGGTATTTGGGTTTGTGAAGTCTATGATTGTAGATGACTTCTTAAAACTTTTATCAGTAAAATATTTGTATTTGCAGTATTAAAGTCATTATCTTGTATAATATTGTGTCAATGTCATCATCCCCCACTTCCCATACTTTTTTTAATGTATATCACGTTATCTGCTTATCAATTTAAGCAAGTTCGGTGCTGGGATGTTGATCAAATGCTGTATTTTATCCTCAAGAAACATAAAAAGTGCTAAAGCTTTCAGGGCTCCGCCCCTGACCCCGCTCGGGAGCTCACAGCGTTTCCCCAAACCCCCTATAGCTGGTTTTAAACCAATTTATGTCTAGTTGTGTTTTTTATAGGTCCTAACTGTATGCGAATATCGTTATGTTATCCCCTCACTTTTAAATGAAGATCTACAGTTCTACACCCATCCGACAAAAAATGATTTAACGGCATGGGCCCCGATAAAGCTTGGGGGGGCCCAATAAGATTTGGGGGTTCCGGTATCGACCTTCGTACCCCCTGGAAAATTTTCTCTTTGAGGCCCTGAATGCGACTCTTGAGCATGTTGATTCATATCCGAAAACCTACGGTCAACATAGTTTGCATTTTCGAGTTTTTTAAAACCTGGAAGAACGCCGTATATTAACGCAGCAGGAACCTGAGGTTTTGTTGCCGCATTTTTAGATTCGTATAAATTCGATCGACTCTCATAATTTTGAAAGAGCGATTTAATCGAGTGTCTTTTTTTCCGATCGCTTTAGCACAGGTTTTCCGTAGCTAGTCTCATTTTTACGTTGAGGGTCTTTACGCAACTTTTTATTTTGATGCCATGCGCTAGATTTACGCAAACGCGAAGAAGGTTTACTTTTACACAAGCTCTTAAATTGAGAACCCATCTGTGAATCATACGCGAAAATTTTTTCCTCAGCTTCAAGATTTGCACTTTTTAATCACAATTTTGCCAATGCCTTCTCAGTTTCAGCTCAGGCTGGTGCCTTTCGGGTCTCAGCTTCGGCTTGTGCTTTTCGGGCCTCAGCTTCGACTATAGATTTACGTGCGTGAGCAATGCTTTTTAAAGACAGTATTTCCGTCTTTTTACGGTCTAATTCAATGCGTTTTAAAACCGAGGAGTTTTTTGATGCGTTACTAGTCCGATTATTTGCATGAAAGGTGCCGATTATTATTTGCATGAGATTATTTGCATGAAAGCTCGGTTCTATTTCCCGCAAGAACTCAGCAAGACTTTCTAGCGACTGATTTTCATTTTCACACGGGCTGTTCAATATAATTGACGACAGGTGCCTGCAATAGTGAGTCATGAACTTGAGCGGTATTTCTCACAATTGAAGTCAGAAAATTGTGCAAAAAACCTGATTGTGTAATCCCAGTCTTATACGTCTATTTTATTTACAATTTATGTACTAAAACTTTAAAATCCATTGAGAATACTCAAATTGCTTTGAGACATGCCGAAAGCACTTCACCAAATTCATGAATGTTTTGGCCGTAAAATATTAACATGATTATTTTCAGCTCAGCGTTTTGTACTCGTATTATACAACTGAAGTATAATATACGTAATACGTACATAATAATAAAAAACTGACATCATTTTTACTAAAAATTAATTGGTAATGACGACACTACGATGAGGTCTTTAACTTCAAATATATAGACAAGGAAGTCAAGTGTGTATTTTGGCGTTGCCCCCTTCCCATTTGAGCTATACAGGGTCATTGAATAGGATTATTGCAAAAATAAACGATTACTTTACAGCATACAGCAATATAAAAACGATAAAATATGATGAAAAAACTCGTAGGCGATATCTAAGTAAAAGAAATAAATTAACACAGTAAATCAAGGACAGAGTTTAAAACAACACTAAGTTAAAAAGAAAAAAAATGAAAGAAGTACTGCTCGAAATCGGTTTTATTGAAGGAATGGGAACTACTTGAGCTAACAATGAGGTGCTCCAATATTTCTCCCCAATTTCCCATATTAGCGAAAATACTATTTACTCCGTTTGACTCCGCATCAATTCGTGACATCACACCAGGCATAAGTTTGCAAAATGTTTTCGCTGACTAAGGAACGCGATGTTCGTTGCGGAAAGTAAAAGAATTCTGCTTCAGACAGCGATTCTAATTCAAACTAAATACCTCAGTGGCATTATACGAGCGATACAGTGGCGTAGTTAGCAGCCACTTAACGATTCTGGGTCTGCGCCAGGGGTGGCAGGCTGTAAGGGGGGGCAAAAGTTAACTGGGCGGCAAAATGAGGCTATGCAGTGCATACAGCAAACAAAAATAGAGAAATGTAAAACAAGAAAACGATTTGCTAAGAGACAGCTGGCCCACATTAAAAAACTTACAGTTTGAGTTGCTTTTGTTTGGTATTGGATAGTTGCGTTGTACCCCGACTGTTGTTCAATTCATACAGTAGTTACATTTAGTATATCATAACTCTGTTGTTATAAACATCATCATCATCATATTTATTTATTTACCAAGTGACGTCATATCACAAGAAAAAAACTGCAACTTCCTCTAGGTCTATCACCAAAGCATCGAAATATGCAATTCCTTTAAAACCAACATACAAACTTGCAGAGTCAAAGCGATTTTAGTCACTTGGTGAGGAAACACCGAAGGACCGAAAGGTCATCTAAGTCTACTGCCACCTCACCAAGTAAAATTAAAAAGAATTTAAACAAGAATTCATGATTCATTTTCTCTTTCTCAGCAGTCAATCTCTACAGTAGTTTTTGCAGTCAGATTTCGGGTGCATCATCCAGTTGGTCGAGCGGCAACGCGCTCGTCTCTGGAGCAGGATGGTCTGAGGTTTGGGGTGACCGAGTGAATTAATATATATTTTCCTTGTGTGATTTTGTCTGCGGTATTCGGTTATTGGCACATATCACTCATTGTTATGGGTGATATTGCATAATGAACGGATACTGCGAGACAAAAGGAATTTAATTAATGTTGTTTTTGTTCTCGCTTTTTTTTGTTCACTCGCTGTATATATACCGCTGCTTCGCTTTATGTCGTCATTATTATTATTATTATCATAATATACTACTTGTTGAAATCAAATAGCTATGTGTTGAGACTCATCGCGTACGAACTCACTAAATTGGTGCCCCGTGTGAGGAGCGCCCGAAGGGACGCTCTTTGTGAAGTGAAGATCCTTTCAACAAATCGGTTTTGAAAGACATAGAACGAGAGGATAAGGAGAAATATTCTCGAAGCAAGAATACAAAGAAGACAGAAAATTTCCAAGAAAACTTTGTTGCAGTGAGACAAAAATTGTGCTACGAACTACTACAGTAGATACTGCAATATTACATTTCAAGCGCTCGCCTAAACTTTTTAAAACTGGCTTTTTATCCGCTTTAAAACAAAATCCTGCCGTGCCTCACCGGTTTTAGAATAGTGAAGCCACCAAGTTATGGCGAATTGTAAAAGGCGATTAAAAATAACTTTAATGTTGTTGAATTTTGGCGTTGTACAAAAAAAAAAAAAAGGAAGCCCAAACCCAATCATATATTTGCAAGGTACGTGGGAACCGTAATCAAACCACGCATACCGATGCAAACGACAGAGAGGCTTACAAACTTGCATTTCGCTAAGCAAAGCCTGCGTCATTTTTTCCTTTAGCCTTAACTATCGTCTTACAGTCTCAGATTTGAGACGGAGCAATTTGGATTTTTTTATCATTATTATTATTGAAAATACTTGAGTAAATGGGGTGGTAAAAGGATAAATCCTCGGCCCCAATTGACAAAAACTTGATATTATTGCGATTATTACTGAATTGTTTTGGGATTATCAACCGCGTGTAAAGCTCATATGATTTTTGAATTTGTGTCTGTTAACAGACGTACCCGTAGCGTCTGTTTTCAATCCTGACTCCTTATCTACCACAGTTAAGCTGTGCAAAAAAAAAATGTAAACGTAGTTGTGCTGATAATGGGTGTCCGATAAATGACCTTTACAAATGTATGAATCGCATTTGCGTATTTTCCTTCTACCCTGAAATTAGCTAAAATTTCTTGCGTTACAATTAATGTCATGGCTACTCTAATTCTGTTCGAGTAGAAGAAGTTTAAAGGATGCCATGACTATTCGAAATATATCTCGTGAGTAGTATAAGATGCTCCAAATGCTTAGGGATTGCGGGGGCGGGTGCGGGGTTACCAGTGCGGGGTTGTGGGGTTTACCTAAATGCGGGGTTTGTCTAATTGCGGGGTTATCCAAATTTCTCAAAATATGTTAATGCGGGGGTAGTCTTAGCTCTAACCCTAACCCTAGCTAGTTGTTTGAAACTTGGTCTTGACCTAAGTACCGAACCACTGCAGGTGCCTGACTTCAAGTGTAAAGCTTGAAGAGTGACTGAGTACCGAACCACCGCAGGTGGTTTGCCTGGGAACTGGCTATGGTTCAAGTCTCAAGTGTTGTTTAGTAACTAGTTAAAGTATAAGCAAATAACCTGAGAATCGAAACTTAGTGTTGACCTGAAGAGTGAGTATCAAACCACCGCAGGTGGTTTGCCTGGAAATTGTTTCAAGTCTAAAGACTCTTAGTGTCTTGCTCGAGTACCGAACCACCGCAGGTGGTTTGTCAAATCACCGCAGGTGCCTGGCTTCAAAGTAGTTGGTTAAAAGTGAATAACCCGTTAGTCTCTAAAAAAGATGTTCTAGTTAATACTATGAAGTCTATTTTGTACGTATGAGAATAAGCTTCGTGTAACTTGAAACGTTTCCTGTAGTTGAATTTTCGCTGCCGTGTCGAAATCGTGACAGCTGTTAACCTATCTAAGGTTTAGTTGTGAATCACTACCTTTTGTTAGTTTTTTTCGAATATGGAGCGAGCATGGCGCAATACAACTTGTTTAATCCCGATGATGTCAGGGTTGGTTTGTTACTTTTTTTAACTCTTCGAATATGGAACGAACATGGCGCAACAGAACTTGTGTCTTAAATTCCAACCCAAATAGTAATTACCAACGCAATAGTAGGACTCGCCTGAAAGTCGAATGCAAATAGTCTTCAAGCTACTTGTATTTTAACGTTTTTTCTAAGTTCGAATCCAAATATCTTTAACATTTAGTTTTGCCTAAGATTCAAACCCAGCGTTAAATCTCTTTTGCTTAAAACCCAAGTGTCTTTTTTTTGCCTTTTCCAAGATTCGAAATACTCAAAGAGATCGACCTCACACTTTTCCGCTTTAACTCGGTTGGTATTTTAAGTTATCTCATGGTATGCAATCTACGAAAACTGTCTTTTGTTAATTGCCCAAAGAGGATACCCAAACCTATGCGCAAGTTTTTCCCACAGTTGTTTGAAAAGAGCTTAGTGATCTTTGGCTCGTTTCAAAGTATGTTACAAACATAGGTTATTCTTGAAAATCTCACCAAAACTCACAAGCATTTTCATCTTTGACTTACCTGAGGTTTGAACCACTGCAAGGTGTTTTTTTTTTCAAAGGAAAATCTAAAGTTCAATAATTCAATGAATATCTTGTGCAAGAGTCGAACCCACATATTAAATCATCAACGAGATTAGAGCGTGGCTCACCTGAAAATCAGTTTTCAGAAAAAAAATTTATAGATTACTCGTATTTCAATTTAAGGTTTGACCTGAGTACCAACAAAGTCGCTATATTTTGGAAATTTTAAAGTTTTTATAAACCGCATAGCTTTTATTATATTTGGGACTTCTTTTCAGCAAAAAGTTTATATTGCATCTGTCTGGAAGGTATGGCTTGCAAACGAAATATAAAACACAAGGGACGTTACGTGTTTCCTTGACGCTTGTATAACCTGAAATTAAATCTACTCGACCGAGATTGAAAGTTTAAATCGCCGCAGAATAACTTAAATTTTACCGGTGTTATTGTACCTTGACGTGTTGGATTTCACCTCAAAAAAGTAAAGTTGTATTTGACCAAAGTCACCTCATTACATACATCCAACATTTCATCCCAAAATCTATCGAGAATAAAAACTTCCATAATCGCGGACGTGTTCAGTTTTACAGGGCTTAATGCATTGCAGATACCTTCAATTTTCACCCCGAACCGTAATTTTTTTTTTTTTTACCCAAGATTTAAAGCCTGCATCACACTAAGCGTTTTTTATTCGCACTCTTAACTGGTATGTAAACTCACCTGTAGTCACACATTTTTCATATTCTATCATCATGGGTGATTACTGTGACTCCGTTGCACTACCCGTTAGTTCTACTACCTCAAGCAAAAATCCGAAGTTTCAATGTCTATTCCCCAGAAACGAGCATCTGAAAAAGTACGCTGACCGATTGGAAACTTTTACCGAATCGATCAATTGGCCAGGTGCACGAATTAAAGCGACCTGTCGTGAATTTGCTGACGCTGGTTTTTACTACCTCGGTGATCGAGATAGAGTCAAGTGTTTTTACTGCAACAGTGGTTTAAAAAATTGGGAACCGACTGATAACCCTTTTCAGGAACATGCAAAATGGTATCCGTTGTGTGAATACATTTTAAAAAAGAGAGGGGTTGAATTTGTCAAAAACGAAGTTAAAAAATACCGTGATTTGAAACGTCCGATTATAACAAATCCCGTTTCAGTTCAACTCGTTGGCGTTTTGATGAAATATCTGAAACCTCAAGCAGAACTTCAGACTTCTCCGACTTTTACTAATTCCAGAAAATTGAAAATGTGGCAATCAATAAACAATGAAATGGATCATGGAGAAAATGTGAGAATTCTGAAAACGCTAGGATTTGGGGAGGTAAAAATCAGACGCGTTTTAACTCAAAGACATGAAGAACACGACAATAATTTTTATAACTTTGAAGATTTTCTTCAAACGTTGTTGGATACCCCTGAAGATCGACAAATGACTCTGGCAGAAGCAAGAAAAATTGTGGAAGAAGAAGGAAAATGTAAACGATGCAAGAAAGAAGAAAGGGATGTGGTCTTTAAACCGTGTAAACATTTGGCTGTTTGTTTTCGATGTAGCGAATTTCTCACTCGATGTAACATCTGTGACGTAAAAATCGATAAAAAAGTGAGAGTCTATCGATCTTAAATTACGTCATCAATACTCAAACACGTTAACTGTCATGACCTATTCATTCTAAGTTTACTATGATGTTTTAATTGTGAAATTCAGAAAAAAAAAGCAGAAATTCAACAGGAGGTGGCAGTAGACAGCTATCAGCTATGTTTCAAAATGGAAAACCTGACCTCGACGTTGTTTTTTGTATCTTCTCAACAACTACAATTCGCTGGTTATTAAAATGATGAAACTTGACATCTAACTCCCCAAGGTCACAAGCGACTTTTGTGACTGTTTATCCGCTGTGCGAAACCGACGAACAACGACTGGCGCGGCAAAGCGAATAAAACGCTGAAAAAAAAAAAAAAAAAACGCTACCGAAAATCTAAACATTCTTTACTCAAAGTTGTGTTTTGTTTGCAGTGTTTTTATTGTAATAAATCAACATTGGTATATTTTTTGTGTTGAACAAGACGAAAAGGCGAGTTTTTTATTATTTCTATTCACTCGACGAACCCCAAATTTGCGACATAAGTCTATTTTCAAGCGTTGCATAATTATAGGTAACTTGCTTCTTACACGTCTGGGTTTCTTTATTTCTTCCACAATCCTTGCACAAAAAAAAAATAAATTTTGAAACCTTAAACTTTTGAGGTTAGAAGCCTGAAGTTCCTCAGACATCTCTGATTCCACCCCGAAGGAGTAAAGCTACAGTATATTTGACCGGGGTTAAAAACTTTTACCATTACAGATATCTATTCAATTTCATCCGAAAAAATAAATCTATTAAGATTAAAAATTTCCATTGCCGCAGAAGTTTTACAGGACTCGATGCATAGCAGACACCTTCAATTTTTACCTGAGATTGAAAGCTGAAATTGCAGTAAGTCTCTCAATTGTGCTCGAAGAAAAAAAAAAAACTAGTGTTGTTTTTAAACAATTTGATCGACATGCTTTTATACCACTCCAAAACGAAGTCCCTACATTTTAATCGATACAATAATTTTACAAAATTTTTAATTTTTAAGTTGAAGTTGGAAGGTTTCAAATGTCTCTGATTGAATCATTTCTACAAAGACCAGTAAATTTCTCAAAAATTTTTAAGGTAAAAGCAGTATTCAGAATAAACAGACGATTTTCAATATTTTGATTAAATCACTCTGACATAAAGACAAAGTTTATAAAAAGTTAAAGTATCAAACGAGTTTTTTGGATTAGTTTTTGTTGTACATTATAAAAACATGAACCAGGCACTGCATCTGGCTAACCACACCAACGTAGAGCACCGCTTCTTGAGTTCTTATCGCAAGATCAGGCTGTGTCACCGCATCGGGTAGACTACCTGGTTGCAATGAGAAATTAGCGTAAAGTGTCTTTCCCAAGGACACAACAGCATATTATCAGTTCGAGCCAGGGGTCAGCAACCTTTCGATCACTAGCCCGACGCTCTACCACTGAACTATTGCCGTTGCCTTATCGCAAATAATACGGCAAAAATCATCGTTAAAAAATTGTAATACTTCAATTATTTACACAAAAACTGTAAGAATATTTCAAACTTGTAAGATTTTAAGTAAGTTTTCGGTTTTTTTAGATAAAATTTTTATTTAAGTCAAAGAAATTGAACTTTGAATGTCTTTTTTGATCAAACTACTCTTATGTAAACAAGAAACTTATAAAAATTTAAAATTTTTGACCAACACTTTTCATTGTTACGTTACAGTTTTTGCTCACGACAGAGAAATTACAAAGACTGAAGAGAACTTATTGAATTTGTTCCCATAAAAAAACAATATTAATTGATAAAAAACAAAATTTTAGAGAATTATTAATTAATTGAATCATATTCATTGTTTAGAATTACTTTTTTCACAACCTCTATGTAAACACGATTACTCAAAAAACTCGCAAAATGTTGTTTAATACAAGCAAATTGTATAACGTTGAAATATCTTTTAAACAAATTACCACAAACAAGAAAATCGTTACAATATTTAAGAATTTAGAAACTATTTGATTCAAAGTACATGTTTCAGGTAAATTTATAACCGAGATTATGAAAAAAGGTTTAATTTTGAACGATTCTCCGGAAAAACTATAAAAAATATTGGTTTCAAATAAGACTTCAAGGTAAATTTTTTGAAATGTTTTACAAGATTATCAACATGTTAAATATTCCAATAAAATATATGATGAGTGGAGTTTGAATTCAACCGATTCCAAAAAAGTCTTTGACAGCGTAGCTCAGAGTGAATATCATCACATAGTACTCGTCAAAAAATTAAAGATTTAAGACCCTACAGCCTATTCCACCCGTAATCGCGATCATCAAGATGCCTTAATTTTAGGTAAATTTTTGTTTTTTTTTATTATAACTCTTATTCAAATCAAAGAAAATGCAAGTATTTGAATGTCTATGACCACTACATTTCTCATAAAAACATGAAAACAGTTAAAAATTTTACTATTTTAGGTAAGAAGTAATAACCATCATGAAGAAGCCCAAGATTTCGATCAAATTATCGGCACACAAACAAAAAATTTATTGGAAAGTTCAGGTTTTAGGTGAATTTTTGGGTTTATGTACGTTAAAATTTTCACTCAAGGTAAATAAATCGCTACGGTGTAAGATATTGTAATGAATTTATCCCAATAAAACTAGATCAAGTAATAAAAAACACACTTTTTTTAGAAAAATTTTGATTAAAAGTTTTCAAATAATTTTCGTTTTAAGGTTGAATTATTGTTTTAATCAAAGAAATTGTAAGATTTTGATTTCTGCAAAAAAACATTTTGACGCAAACAAGAAAATCGCAAAAACTGACGTAAATTTGAAACTTTAAGACAAGGTGTAATATCAAATGACACCAAAAAATTAGCAAAAGATCTTGTTTTAACTCAAGATAGAGTGTAGTTGAATAAAATTTTACGGTATTTTAGTAAAAAAATCAGTGTAAAACTAAAAAAAAAGTTAAAATGTTAGGTAAACGTTTTAGTTTCAAAGTACAAAACAGATTATTGTTACTGAAACTTTCGATTTAAAATGACAAAACGTAACTTTTTTTACAAAATTATCCCTACCACAACAAAAAAGTTGTGGTTTATTGACTAAAATTAATAAACGTTATCTATTTTGGTTAAATTTTATGGCATTTGAGGAAAAATCAGTGTAAAACTAAAAAATTGTTAAAAAATTTAAGATTTCAGGTAAATGTTTTTTTGTTTCAAGGTAGAAAAAAATATTATTTTTTAATTAAAGTTTCAATTTAAAATGAAGAAATGCAAGATTTTGAGTGTTTTTTGCAAAACTATGGCTACGAAAACAAAGAAGTTTTGATATTTTGATTAAAAATAATAAACATTATCTTTTTTTAACTAAGCGATTTGCTAGACATTTTAATATTTTGGAACATTTTCTATCAAATTTAAGGTCTGAGAAAATTGCTTGGGTAAAAATTGTTAAAAATTACTGTTTTTTAAGGAAAACATGCAATTCAAAACAAATAAACCGAAAGAATTTAAGTTATTTTTTCACAAAAAGACTTACTTTAAAACGTGGAAATCAGTAAAAAGTTGCTATGTTAAACAGATTTAATGCTATTTATGGTAAAAACTTCATTTAAGACAAAGGAATCATACAATTTTAAGATAGCTTTGACAAAATTATTCTTCACAAATGCAAGAAAGTTAATCAAAGGTTACGATTTATTAGAATGTTTTTGTTTAAAGTAGAAAAAATAGCTGCTTTTTACGTTAAAACAATTATACAAGTCTCAGAAACTTGAACTGAAACAATAACAACAATAATTAACTCTTCAGATTTTGCATATTTGTGTGTCTAACGTCTAAAATACCGTAACTTTGAAACTTACTGAAGGATCTACATGTTGCTTTTTAATATCTTTGAACTTCGACTTTGTTTAACACGTTATCAAGTAAAAAATCAAATTTGAGCGACACATCCTTGCGGTCATAACACATGATTTGCTCTAACATGTACGTATTTTCCAAGCTATAGACGCTTGTTACTTGAAATTTCGTATTGTAAAATTTGCAAGAAGAACCCATTCTCGCATTTCTTTGCATTTGAGTTTCTGTGTCGCAATCATATAGTGGCGTAATTTTTTCCTAAGTCGAAGCTACGCGACTGTACAATTTGAGGTTTTATGAAATCTTTCACCGCTTTGATTTGAAAATGTTTAATTGGAAGCACTTATTTTAATAATAAGGTTGGGTGTTTACCTTGTAGATAGCAGAATCTAAAGTAAAAAACACGCTGATTATTGGATAACAAAAAAAATTTTGAGACATTTTTGTTGAGTCATGATCAAATACACCCGGGACAAGGCCGGAAGTCGTTTATAAAATTAATTAAAAAAATTTTAATTTAAGTTATTAATTGTAACAATTTTCAATTCAAAAAATTTAATTTCAATAATTTGAATTTAAACAATTTAAATTTATTAATTTTATAAACGACTTCCGGCCTTGTCCCGGGTGTATTTGATCATGACTCAACAAAAATGTCTCAAAATTTTTTTTGTTATCCAATAATCAGCGTGTTTTTTACTTTAGATTCTGCTATCTACAAGGTAAACACCCAACCTTATTATTAAAATAAGTGCTTCCAATTAAACATTTTCAAATCAAAGCGGTGAAAGATTTCATAAAACCTCAAATTGTACAGTCGCGTAGCTTCGACTTAGGAAAAAATTACGCCACTATATGATTGCGACACAGAAACTCAAATGCAAAGAAATGCGAGAATGGGTTCTTCTTGCAAATTTTACAATACGAAATTTCAAGTAACAAGCGTCTATAGCTTGGAAAATACGTACATGTTAGAGCAAATCATGTGTTATGACCGCAAGGATGTGTCGCTCAAATTTGATTTTTTACTTGATAACGTGTTAAACAAAGTCGAAGTTCAAAGATATTAAAAAGCAACATGTAGATCCTTCAGTAAGTTTCAAAGTTACGGTATTTTAGACGTTAGACACACAAATATGCAAAATCTGAAGAGTTAATTATTGTTGTTATTGTTTCAGTTCAAGTTTCTGAGACTTGTATAATTGTTTTAACGTAAAAAGCAGCTATTTTTTCTACTTTAAACAAAAACATTCTAATAAATCGTAACCTTTGATTAACTTTCTTGCATTTGTGAAGAATAATTTTGTCAAAGCTATCTTAAAATTGTATGATTCCTTTGTCTTAAATGAAGTTTTTACCATAAATAGCATTAAATCTGTTTAACATAGCAACTTTTTACTGATTTCCACGTTTTAAAGTAAGTCTTTTTGTGAAAAAATAACTTAAATTCTTTCGGTTTATTTGTTTTGAATTGCATGTTTTCCTTAAAAAACAGTAATTTTTAACAATTTTTACCCAAGCAATTTTCTCAGACCTTAAATTTGATAGAAAATGTTCCAAAATATTAAAATGTCTAGCAAATCGCTTAGTTAAAAAAAGATAATGTTTATTATTTTTAATCAAAATATCAAAACTTCTTTGTTTTCGTAGCCATAGTTTTGCAAAAAACACTCAAAATCTTGCATTTCTTCATTTTAAATTGAAACTTTAATTAAAAAATAATATTTTTTTCTACCTTGAAACAAAAAAACATTTACCTGAAATCTTAAATTTTTTAACAATTTTTTAGTTTTACACTGATTTTTCCTCAAATGCCATAAAATTTAACCAAAATAGATAACGTTTATTAATTTTAGTCAATAAACCACAACTTTTTTGTTGTGGTAGGGATAATTTTGTAAAAAAAGTTACGTTTTGTCATTTTAAATCGAAAGTTTCAGTAACAATAATCTGTTTTGTACTTTGAAACTAAAACGTTTACCTAACATTTTAACTTTTTTTTTAGTTTTACACTGATTTTTTTACTAAAATACCGTAAAATTTTATTCAACTACACTCTATCTTGAGTTAAAACAAGATCTTTTGCTAATTTTTTGGTGTCATTTGATATTACACCTTGTCTTAAAGTTTCAAATTTACGTCAGTTTTTGCGATTTTCTTGTTTGCGTCAAAATGTTTTTTTGCAGAAATCAAAATCTTACAATTTCTTTGATTAAAACAATAATTCAACCTTAAAACGAAAATTATTTGAAAACTTTTAATCAAAATTTTTCTAAAAAAAGTGTGTTTTTTATTACTTGATCTAGTTTTATTGGGATAAATTCATTACAATATCTTACACCGTAGCGATTTATTTACCTTGAGTGAAAATTTTAACGTACATAAACCCAAAAATTCACCTAAAACCTGAACTTTCCAATAAATTTTTTGTTTGTGTGCCGATAATTTGATCGAAATCTTGGGCTTCTTCATGATGGTTATTACTTCTTACCTAAAATAGTAAAATTTTTAACTGTTTTCATGTTTTTATGAGAAATGTAGTGGTCATAGACATTCAAATACTTGCATTTTCTTTGATTTGAATAAGAGTTATAATAAAAAAAAACAAAAATTTACCTAAAATTAAGGCATCTTGATGATCGCGATTACGGGTGGAATAGGCTGTAGGGTCTTAAATCTTTAATTTTTTGACGAGTACTATGTGATGATATTCACTCTGAGCTACGCTGTCAAAGACTTTTTTGGAATCGGTTGAATTCAAACTCCACTCATCATATATTTTATTGGAATATTTAACATGTTGATAATCTTGTAAAACATTTCAAAAAATTTACCTTGAAGTCTTATTTGAAACCAATATTTTTTATAGTTTTTCCGGAGAATCGTTCAAAATTAAACCTTTTTTCATAATCTCGGTTATAAATTTACCTGAAACATGTACTTTGAATCAAATAGTTTCTAAATTCTTAAATATTGTAACGATTTTCTTGTTTGTGGTAATTTGTTTAAAAGATATTTCAACGTTATACAATTTGCTTGCATTAAACAACATTTTGCGAGTTTTTTGAGTAATCGTGTTTACATAGAGGTTGTGAAAAAAGTAATTCTAAACAATGAATATGATTCAATTAATTAATAATTCTCTAAAATTTTGTTTTTTATCAATTAATATTGTTTTTTTATGGGAACAAATTCAATAAGTTCTCTTCAGTCTTTGTAATTTCTCTGTCGTGAGCAAAAACTGTAACGTAACAATGAAAAGTGTTGGTCAAAAATTTTAAATTTTTATAAGTTTCTTGTTTACATAAGAGTAGTTTGATCAAAAAAGACATTCAAAGTTCAATTTCTTTGACTTAAATAAAAATTTTATCTAAAAAAACCGAAAACTTACTTAAAATCTTACAAGTTTGAAATATTCTTACAGTTTTTGTGTAAATAATTGAAGTATTACAATTTTTTAACGATGATTTTTGCCGTATTATTTGCGATAAGGCAACGGCAATAGTTCAGTGGTAGAGCGTCGGGCTAGTGATCGAAAGGTTGCTGACCCCTGGCTCGAACTGATAATATGCTGTTGTGTCCTTGGGAAAGACACTTTACGCTAATTTCTCATTGCAACCAGGTAGTCTACCCGATGCGGTGACACAGCCTGATCTTGCGATAAGAACTCAAGAAGCGGTGCTCTACGTTGGTGTGGTTAGCCAGATGCAGTGCCTGGTTCATGTTTTTATAATGTACAACAAAAACTAATCCAAAAAACTCGTTTGATACTTTAACTTTTTATAAACTTTGTCTTTATGTCAGAGTGATTTAATCAAAATATTGAAAATCGTCTGTTTATTCTGAATACTGCTTTTACCTTAAAAATTTTTGAGAAATTTACTGGTCTTTGTAGAAATGATTCAATCAGAGACATTTGAAACCTTCCAACTTCAACTTAAAAATTAAAAATTTTGTAAAATTATTGTATCGATTAAAATGTAGGGACTTCGTTTTGGAGTGGTATAAAAGCATGTCGATCAAATTGTTTAAAAACAACACTAGTTTTTTTTTTTTCTTCGAGCACAATTGAGAGACTTACTGCAATTTCAGCTTTCAATCTCAGGTAAAAATTGAAGGTGTCTGCTATGCATCGAGTCCTGTAAAACTTCTGCGGCAATGGAAATTTTTAATCTTAATAGATTTATTTTTTCGGATGAAATTGAATAGATATCTGTAATGGTAAAAGTTTTTAACCCCGGTCAAATATACTGTAGCTTTACTCCTTCGGGGTGGAATCAGAGATGTCTGAGGAACTTCAGGCTTCTAACCTCAAAAGTTTAAGGTTTCAAAATTTATTTTTTTTTTGTGCAAGGATTGTGGAAGAAATAAAGAAACCCAGACGTGTAAGAAGCAAGTTACCTATAATTATGCAACGCTTGAAAATAGACTTATGTCGCAAATTTGGGGTTCGTCGAGTGAATAGAAATAATAAAAAACTCGCCTTTTCGTCTTGTTCAACACAAAAAATATACCAATGTTGATTTATTACAATAAAAACACTGCAAACAAAACACAACTTTGAGTAAAGAATGTTTAGATTTTCGGTAGCGTTTTTTTTTTTTTTTTTTCAGCGTTTTATTCGCTTTGCCGCGCCAGTCGTTGTTCGTCGGTTTCGCACAGCGGATAAACAGTCACAAAAGTCGCTTGTGACCTTGGGGAGTTAGATGTCAAGTTTCATCATTTTAATAACCAGCGAATTGTAGTTGTTGAGAAGATACAAAAAACAACGTCGAGGTCAGGTTTTCCATTTTGAAACATAGCTGATAGCTGTCTACTGCCACCTCCTGTTGAATTTCTGCTTTTTTTTTCTGAATTTCACAATTAAAACATCATAGTAAACTTAGAATGAATAGGTCATGACAGTTAACGTGTTTGAGTATTGATGACGTAATTTAAGATCGATAGACTCTCACTTTTTTATCGATTTTTACGTCACAGATGTTACATCGAGTGAGAAATTCGCTACATCGAAAACAAACAGCCAAATGTTTACACGGTTTAAAGACCACATCCCTTTCTTCTTTCTTGCATCGTTTACATTTTCCTTCTTCTTCCACAATTTTTCTTGCTTCTGCCAGAGTCATTTGTCGATCTTCAGGGGTATCCAACAACGTTTGAAGAAAATCTTCAAAGTTATAAAAATTATTGTCGTGTTCTTCATGTCTTTGAGTTAAAACGCGTCTGATTTTTACCTCCCCAAATCCTAGCGTTTTCAGAATTCTCACATTTTCTCCATGATCCATTTCATTGTTTATTGATTGCCACATTTTCAATTTTCTGGAATTAGTAAAAGTCGGAGAAGTCTGAAGTTCTGCTTGAGGTTTCAGATATTTCATCAAAACGCCAACGAGTTGAACTGAAACGGGATTTGTTATAATCGGACGTTTCAAATCACGGTATTTTTTAACTTCGTTTTTGACAAATTCAACCCCTCTCTTTTTTAAAATGTATTCACACAACGGATACCATTTTGCATGTTCCTGAAAAGGGTTATCAGTCGGTTCCCAATTTTTTAAACCACTGTTGCAGTAAAAACACTTGACTCTATCTCGATCACCGAGGTAGTAAAAACCAGCGTCAGCAAATTCACGACAGGTCGCTTTAATTCGTGCACCTGGCCAATTGATCGATTCGGTAAAAGTTTCCAATCGGTCAGCGTACTTTTTCAGATGCTCGTTTCTGGGGAATAGACATTGAAACTTCGGATTTTTGCTTGAGGTAGTAGAACTAACGGGTAGTGCAACGGAGTCACAGCAATCACCCATGATGATAGAATATGAAAAATGTGTGACTACAGGTGAGTTTACATACCAGTTAAGAGTGCGAATAAAAAACGCTTAGTGTGATGCAGGCTTTAAATCTTGGGTAAAAAAAAAAAAATTACGGTTCGGGGTGAAAATTGAAGGTATCTGCAATGCATTAAGCCCTGTAAAACTGAACACGTCCGCGATTATGGAAGTTTTTATTCTCGATAGATTTTGGGATGAAATGTTGGATGTATGTAATGAGGTGACTTTGGTCAAATACAACTTTACTTTTTTGAGGTGAAATCCAACACGTCAAGGTACAATAACACCGGTAAAATTTAAGTTATTCTGCGGCGATTTAAACTTTCAATCTCGGTCGAGTAGATTTAATTTCAGGTTATACAAGCGTCAAGGAAACACGTAACGTCCCTTGTGTTTTATATTTCGTTTGCAAGCCATACCTTCCAGACAGATGCAATATAAACTTTTTGCTGAAAAGAAGTCCCAAATATAATAAAAGCTATGCGGTTTATAAAAACTTTAAAATTTCCAAAATATAGCGACTTTGTTGGTACTCAGGTCAAACCTTAAATTGAAATACGAGTAATCTATAAATTTTTTTTCTGAAAACTGATTTTCAGGTGAGCCACGCTCTAATCTCGTTGATGATTTAATATGTGGGTTCGACTCTTGCACAAGATATTCATTGAATTATTGAACTTTAGATTTTCCTTTGAAAAAAAAAACACCTTGCAGTGGTTCAAACCTCAGGTAAGTCAAAGATGAAAATGCTTGTGAGTTTTGGTGAGATTTTCAAGAATAACCTATGTTTGTAACATACTTTGAAACGAGCCAAAGATCACTAAGCTCTTTTCAAACAACTGTGGGAAAAACTTGCGCATAGGTTTGGGTATCCTCTTTGGGCAATTAACAAAAGACAGTTTTCGTAGATTGCATACCATGAGATAACTTAAAATACCAACCGAGTTAAAGCGGAAAAGTGTGAGGTCGATCTCTTTGAGTATTTCGAATCTTGGAAAAGGCAAAAAAAAGACACTTGGGTTTTAAGCAAAAGAGATTTAACGCTGGGTTTGAATCTTAGGCAAAACTAAATGTTAAAGATATTTGGATTCGAACTTAGAAAAAACGTTAAAATACAAGTAGCTTTGAAGACTATTTGCATTCGACTTTCAGGCGAGTCCTACTATTGCGTTGGTAATTACTATTTGGGTTGGAATTTAAGACACAAGTTCTGTTGCGCCATGTTCGTTCCATATTCGAAGAGTTAAAAAAAGTAACAAACCAACCCTGACATCATCGGGATTAAACAAGTTGTATTGCGCCATGCTCGCTCCATATTCGAAAAAAACTAACAAAAGGTAGTGATTCACAACTAAACCTTAGATAGGTTAACAGCTGTCACGATTTCGACACGGCAGCGAAAATTCAACTACAGGAAACGTTTCAAGTTACACGAAGCTTATTCTCATACGTACAAAATAGACTTCATAGTATTAACTAGAACATCTTTTTTAGAGACTAACGGGTTATTCACTTTTAACCAACTACTTTGAAGCCAGGCACCTGCGGTGATTTGACAAACCACCTGCGGTGGTTCGGTACTCGAGCAAGACACTAAGAGTCTTTAGACTTGAAACAATTTCCAGGCAAACCACCTGCGGTGGTTTGATACTCACTCTTCAGGTCAACACTAAGTTTCGATTCTCAGGTTATTTGCTTATACTTTAACTAGTTACTAAACAACACTTGAGACTTGAACCATAGCCAGTTCCCAGGCAAACCACCTGCGGTGGTTCGGTACTCAGTCACTCTTCAAGCTTTACACTTGAAGTCAGGCACCTGCAGTGGTTCGGTACTTAGGTCAAGACCAAGTTTCAAACAACTAGCTAGGGTTAGGGTTAGAGCTAAGACTACCCCCGCATTAACATATTTTGAGAAATTTGGATAACCCCGCAATTAGACAAACCCCGCATTTAGGTAAACCCCGCAACCCCGCACTGGTAACCCCGCACCCGCCCCCGCAATCCCTAAGCATTTGGAGCATCTTATACTACTCTCGTGCGACTAGCAGAGTTACAGAATGTTTATTTTATATTGTTGTTTTTGTGTTTTTGATATTATTTGATTCCGAGCAAAGACTCGATGATTATATATCATGCTAAAGAGCATGAGAAAAGCCCTCTATATTGTGTTGTTTACATTTTCCGCGCTAAAATGCGCTATGTCATCCTGAGAGGAATGACCAAGTAACTTATTGGAGGTAGAAAATAGCATTTTTACTGTCATATTTCAGATTTTAACGCGTTAAACATTTTATCCCCAGTTTTGGTGTTTCTGCTTACTTTTTTAACCCATTATCGGTTTTCTATGTTGCAGTTCTGGAAGAGTTACGTGTCTTTTTTGTCATGTTTTTGGAATTGACTCGAATCCACATTTCCTTTTGTCGACTGATGTGTATGCTGGACAGCCTTTGGGGTTTTGACGTCCATCATACTCATCATTCTGAAGGGAAGGTCTGTGGTGACCGAGTTGATTGATATATTTTGTCTTTGTGTGATTTTGTCTGCGGTATCCCGTTATTGGCACATATCGCTCATTGTTATGGGTGGTATTGCATAATGAACGGATACTGCGAGACAAAAGGAATTTAATTAATGTTGTTTTTGTTCTCGCTTTTCTGTATATATACCGCTGCTTCGCTTTATGTCGTAATTATTATTATTATCATAATATACTACTTGTTGAAATCAAAGAGCAACGTGTTGAGACTCATCGCGTACGAACTCACTTCAGGTTCAAATCCCGGACCGGTCAAATCTGACACAGGGTTGCCAACGGCTCGACACCGCTGGAACATTTCTTCAAAAGAAGCTGTGTTACCAGGCGCAATAACGCGGAGATGGGCCTTGCCAACTCGTTACACGCTTTGGTGTATTACAGCGAGTATAATATAAGATTTGATCAAATCTCGGGTGCAGTAAAGCTGAGATATTGATGTATTTTATTATTTTAGCGATGGGGAAAGCACTGAGGCAGACATAGTGTCGAGAGTTGGCTGGAACTAAAGATTCGGTTTAGGTAGGGCAAGATCAATTTTCTGTGCCAGCATCATAGTTTTAGCTAGGTATTTATGTAGAATAAGATTTGAGCCTTAAGATAGACTATCGGCGTGTCTTTGAAAAAGACTCTTCCGGTTTAGTCGGTGCGATTCATACATAAGTTGTCCAATTAGTCTGACTAGTGTTTTTTGTTTAGAATGTTACTGCTAGTTCGCATCCCTTTTATTTTGAATTTATCTAGTCAAAATTAATTGTTTCAATATAATCGCTGTGTTACGCCAAAGTGTGTATCGAGTTTGCGGGCCCCATCTCCGCGTCATTGCGCCCAGGCAACACAGCTTGTTTCGAAAAAATGTTGCAGCGGTGGCGAGCCGTAGGCAACGTTGTGTCAGATTTGACCGGCCCAAGATTTAAACGTCATAATTCCGGCTCCAGAGATAAACGCGTTACTGCTTGACCAACCGACCGGTGTTAATTTAGATTCGAAAATAAAACGTGTCAAAGAGAATGGAGCTTTTTTTAGAAAGAAGAAGAAAGCAAAACAAGCAGAACTGAAAAAGCATGAGGGAGCTATGTTAAAGTTTGTAGCTTCTTCCAGTTCCAATGTTTCTTTAACAATACGTGGAAACGATTCAAATAAAAACCCAGACAATAACGTTGAACTCCAGAAAAATACTGAAGATATCAGCATGTAAGTAAGTGAGGCATCTTTTTCATGCAAAAAAAACTTCTGAGCCCTGGCACATTATTTGTAAGTATTTTATTGTAAGAATGCTTGAACGTGAAAATATTTCAAAATTTTCCACAGTTTACTTAGGGCGGCATCAGGCAAGGCGCCACGGGGGGGGCGTTCCGGGGCTGTGCCCCCCAAAGTACTACTTGTGCCCCCCAAAACGAAAATTGTGCCCCCCCAAGCGAGGACTGTGCCCCCGAAGAAATTAACAGGCTCGGGGCTACTGCAGTGCAAGTCGAGGACTAACACTCCCAAATTGGTGTTTACCGCCCTACAATTCGCAAGCAAGAACTGTTTTTTCGTAATTTTTGTGAGCTCATACCGAATTTCATAAAACTCTTTGCACTAAAGACCTTTGTTTTTGGTCATCACTTAAGAATTTGTGGAAAATCGCAAGAATTTTGAGACGACAACCTGAATTTGTGGAAATTTTTGCACGGAAGACCTGTTTTTTTGTTGGTCTTCACCTTGTTTGTTTGATCCACACTCAAATAAATTTCTCGTGCCCCCGTGCCCCACTCAAATTCATGTAAATAAACTTCTCATACCTCCCCACAATTTATTTCCGCCCCCCCCTGCCACGCTATCCTGGCGCCGGGCGTGGGAGGCATTTTTAAGGAAAGCCAGGGGTGGCAACGTATGCTCCTACGCCACTGGAGTGATATAATCTGTTGTATCATCAGACCAGCTTTGGTGATGTTTTTAACCTATTAATAAAATATGAATTTAAAAACGATCATTCTGTAGATCATTACTGGTAGCCTATGTCTACAGGTACCAATATAGCAGCAGCCAAATTTTCAGATTTGGTTAGGTACTTAATTACTGCTACTTGTTAGTAAGTTGTTGGCAAGCAGTCGCGTACACAGGATTTTCGAAAAGGAGGGGCAGGAAATTTGAAAATAACGAAGACAAAAAGTAAAATTCCTCCACTCAAAATCAGTCCGGTTTTTGGCCCAAAATTAGGTGAAGACAAAAAAAAAGATCTTCACACAGATTCCGTCCCTTTCGTGTGCTCAAACTTTCTGCCCAAGTTACAATAGGGGGGGGGGACATGCCGCAATTTTGCATACTATTCTATGCTAATTACACAATCCTGGCAACCCAAAGGGGGGCCATGGCACATGCCTCTACCCCCTAAATACGCCCCTGTTGGCAAGAATGGCAGTACGGTACGCTCAAAATTAAACATAGCGTATTTCAAAAATTTACAAAACCGTACTAACGTAGCGTACCAAAAAAAAAAAAAAATTATATGCGTATCGTACCTACATACTTTTGGATGGAAAGCTCCAAATACGTACCGTACCTAAAAAATACGGTGCGTAGGTCAATCAAAGCTCCAAACGTACCATACGTGAAAGGTACGGTAGGTAGGTAAAAAATTGCTAAGGTTTTTTTGAACTTCTCGTTTTCCACGCTTTAAAAAAATAGTTTAACTGCATTTATATTCAAAAATAGAATTCATGAACGTCAGTTTTGCCAAGTTTGGAGCTTTTCAACTCATGGGACGCCTATTGGGTTTAGTTTTTGGAAAAGAAAAAGGAGGAGAGCAAATATTCAGAACTCAGAAATCAGAACACGGCTCAAAAATAATTTACACACAAGTAACACTGCATCATGACATATACTATCACAAGTACGGTGAGAAGCGTCGTCAGCGAGTTGCAAACTTTGTTACGTAAAGCACTTGCATGCGGTACGCTATGTTAAGACGTTTACGATGCATATTCAAACAGCGAACCAAGGTATCGTACCAGTACCTTCACATCAAGCGCGTACCGTGCAAGCGTTGCGTACTTTTTAGCAAAAATTGAGGCTTACCGTACCGTAGTGCTATCTTGGTTATGGGCATTAGGTTAAGCCAAATGTATGATTGCGTAGTTTCCGATTACAAATCTGAGATTAGCCTACGCTAAATATCGGTATATAATTGTACCGGTATCGGAACTTTTCTGCTATTTCATGAAATTGCTTTGTCGCTGGTTGTACAATACCGGTAGGGGAACTTCCCTTAGCTTAGTGAAAAAAGAGTTGTCAAGAATAGGACTGGTAGACTAGGTTGGTGTTGTTCTATGGCTGTTTTAGAAAGCAATAGCTTGCAGTAGGCTCATTTGATTTGGACTTTCTGCAGACATAGGCTACCAGTACTGGTCTACAATATGATCGTTTTTGGCTTCAAGTTTTACGGTATGTCATTCATACGCTAAAAACATCATCAAAGCTGGTCTTACTTTGATTCTACAGGTTTTATCACTTTCATAATGACACCGAGGAATTTAGTTTGAATTATAGAATTGATGTCTAAAGCAGAATCCTTTTACCTTCCTCATCGAACATGGCATTCTTTATTCATTTTTGCACACTCGTGCCTGGTGTGATGTCGCAAATTAATACGGAGTCAAACGGCGAAAATAGTATTTTTGCAAATAATGGAAATTGGGGAGAAATACTTGGGCAGCTCTTTATTACCTCTAGTAGTTCTCATTTCCTCAATAAAACCGATTTCGAGCAGGATCTTCTTAAAGATTAAAGTAATCTTAACATTGAATATTGAACTGAAAATCCAATGCAACGAAGTTGCATAAAAATCTTAGACTAGAATAAAAATTTAAAAAGTGCGTAAAAAGATATAGTTGCATAAAAATTATACACTGCATATCTTTACAGTGGAATGCGACGAAATTGCATAAAAATAATAGACTTTCAGAAATCATAAAAATCATACAGTAATAATCATAGAGTAAAATTTATAAAGTGCATAAAAATGACAACGTTGCATAAAAATTATACACTGCATGTCTATACAGTAAAGATATTTTTCAATTTTGAATTGAAAGCTTGTTGCAACAAAGTTGCATACAAATCTTATTCAATACCGGTTATACAATGGCTCCAGTTATTAATGCACAGCAAGCGTCACAATAATGTAAATAAAGTTTTGAACGATAAAAACAGTCAAGACAACATAAAAGATTTTAATCAAGCTATTGTTCCAGAGAGGTATTATTAAATCCAATTCTTTTTCACCGCCTCGTTTCGTGTTTTTTATTTTGTAGTGATTTGATTGCATTGTGGATTATTACTTTGTGTAGTATTTAAAGTGTTATTTCCTGGTCTATGTCGTTTGCTTTCTCTTCTCTATCCATAGTTACGAGTCGAGTTTTTATATTTTTGTCTATGGAAACATTACTGTGTGTGATTAGGTTTTCAAGCTTGTTAGACTAGGGACAGCGTTAGAGTTTAGGTTTAGCCTAGGTTACCGCATTGAGTGAGTGTATTCAGTACTTTAAAGGTGAATTTATACAGTATCCGTTTTTTGTACGTTTTCGTCCGTTTTTTTACGTTTTTGCTTCTTGAAAAAGTATGCGCTTTTTCATCCGCATTTTTATAAGTCCATATCCGCACTAACCAGAAAGTCACAAACTGAACAAAAGTTTTCCGAAAAAAATTTTTTGTAAAGGGGTAGTGCGGATATGGACTTATAAAAATGTGGATGAAAAAGCGCATACTTTTTCAAGAAGAAGCAAAAACGTAAAAAAAACGGACAAAAACGTACGAAAAACGGATACTGTGTAAATTCACCTTAAGTTAGTTAACTGCCTTATTTTTAATGATTCTCTGTGCTCTATTTGAAAAAGTTTGTTAACCCAAAACTAGTTGTAAATCTTCTTATCGTCTTAATTTAGGTCTACTTGAAACTTTTGTAAGCTTGGCTGAACCAAGCTTAACTTGAATTTTTTGAACTTCTGAAAGTACTGGCTAATTTTGTATGTCTGAACTAGAAAGCTGATGTTGGAATTGAATTTGACTTTTTGAACAGACAATATGAATCTTTGAGTTATTTTGGATAATTTTTGACAAGATGTTCTGCCGTTTGGTTACAATTTTCTAAAAGTTACCAACAATATATATTAAATTTTAAAATATCTTCAACTGTTTTATTGCTGACAGCCTAATTTAGAGTTACTGTGCCCTGTAAAGTTAGTAGCTAAATTTGAAAGTCTGCTGCACAGAAACAACTGTTAGTGAATTGCAGACATCTCTTAACAAAAGAATAGATTGAGTTTGATAGTATAGTATCCAAGTTGTAACGCTTTGTTTTCATTAAAAACCAGTAAATTTTAAGCTGGGACTGACAATTTTTTAATTTTTACTTATTTTCAGCCACATTTGTTCTTAATTACTTAGTTCTTAATTTTATTGACGAATTAGGAGTGACAATAATTTGTTCTAGCTCGGTTAAAAGTTTATTTTGTTCTAACCGATGATTACTGTTCTACAAAACTCAACGAAACTGACAATACAAAATTTTCAAAAATTATCCGCTGCTTACCTACAAATACGTTGTGCTAGCTCATGTTAACAATTTTTTTTGATGCTGAGGTTGGCATTGTTCCTAATTTGTTCTTAAATTGGAGCAAACATAAGCCTCGTGTTTTTAGAAAATTGTTTTTGTAAAAAAATGTAATTTGTTAAACTTGGTACAAGAGGCAAATTACATCCATCGAGGTAAATTACAGCTTACAAAATACGGTAACTGTCATTATAAGCAACTCTGGGACAACTACACAGTGTAGAACAGTATCAGAAAATCGACGCAACAGCTAACATTAGTAAAATAAAATACAGTGCAAACAAAAAAAATTGTTGTTAAAAATATTGGACTTTTGAAAAAAAACGAGATTTTGACAAAGTGGCACTGCAGTTAGATGTTGTAAACTAGTTTGACACCACAAACTTGTTTGGCACTCTGAAATTTGCTCAAACAGTCCGTGTAAAACATAGGGCTAAAAAAAAGCTTTTCATAATGACTTAAGGAACTATGAATTCAATCCGATCCTATCGATTCAAAGTAATTTAGACGTTAGCCCTATTCTACAAGAGCTATTTGCAGGGGCGCTGAGAGCCGAACGTGGGCCCAGGGCCAGCTCAAATATGACAGATTTCCGGTTCAATGAACTTCAAAACAAACGGAGAAAATTCCGTATTTTGTCCGAATTATGTATGATGTAATCCCCCCCCAAAAAAAAGGTCTTCACCGAAATTCTAACGGTTTTTTTGGTCAAAATTAGGTGATCTCTAAAAACAAAAAAAAAGGTCTTCACCGAAAATCTTACGGTTATTTCGGTCGAAATTAGGTGATCTCCAAAAAAAAAAGTCTTCAGGCCTCACATGCTGATTTCTCAGTTTCATTTCGATGGGCCCCTCTCAAGCTCATGGACCGTCTGCTGGGCCCGCTGAAGCCAACAGCCTTCCTGAATTCCATGGGCCCCAGGGTCATTTTACCCCCTGCCCCCCCTCTGGTGGCCCTGGCTGCTTGATCAAGAACTTTACCCGAGTAAGGAAGCTCCTGAGCAAAAAGTCATGAGTCATGAAGCACCATATTTAGCATATGCAAGTTAGTGTTCATCAAAATTTTTAGAAAAATTGATGTTGAGTTAATGACGTCATCATGGTGGCGTCACAGGCTTATTTTGGAAAAATTACGTCATTTTTCATTTTTGATAACGTCATAGGCAAGTTAAATTTTTTGTGCATAGTTTTGTCTTTTTTGATACTTAATCATAGCATGCTCAAGTTCAGATCAGATCAAACTTTTATTTTTCGAGAAAGCATTAAAGTCAAAGCATTTATGTTACAAAAACGTCTTATGAACTCATTTAATCTAAGCATTGGACAAAAAATGCTCAGATTACGTAAAATTGGCTGCAGAAAACTTCAAAAACGGAAAAGTTTCTTTTGGCTTAGTAACTTTAAATTTTCAAGCGTTATTTTAAAATAAACTTGACTCAAAGTCAAATTGGTTGAAGAAAAAATTATTTATCTGTAGAGATTTATCACGAACACCCCTCTCCCGTAATACATATATAACGAAATATTATCAAATTCAGTTTAGGAAGAAGAATTTTTCGGTTTAGCAATATTTTGACTATGACCCTTGTTTTAGCCTCTCTTAAAATTTGTTACAAAAAATGTTCGGTGTTAATATATAAGTTTGGGGGATTGGGGAATACAATCCCCAAACTGGTTGTATTCCCCAAACAAAATGAAAGTTTGGGGAATACACCAGCGGCTCTAGATTGTAACGTTACATCTGTACCTCTTTTTCCCGTATCTGCTTTAAAACTCAATTTAGTTCCGTGCGGGTCAAACATTATTAGGGTTCCTCTTTTTACGAGTTGTTAGCGGAGTATTTGAAAACAGAATAAAGGAATGTTCTTATTCTTTTCCATTTCACTTTCCTTACCTCCGTTTAAATGAGATGTGTAGGACACGCGAATGCAAGACTTTAGTTCAGCACTAAGAGAAGAGCTTGTTTCATCCCATTGAAGTATCAAGTCGGAAGATTTTCCGCCTTCTTTTCCTATTGTCTCAATCTCAATTCTTTTTGGGGGAATATTTTCTTTAGCGTCGTAAAAAAGGCCAACTTTTAAATCTTTAGCCCTGAAGTTTTTATGCACATATTTCTTTCAACTTTTGCGATCAATTATTGCAAAATAGTCGTATTCAAGATCATCAACAAATTTGGTAAACTTCGCCAACTTTCAGAGGTTTTGTCTTGTATTCCGGTAGATTAACCCGGAAAAAATTTATAATAAGCTGAAATTTGGCACAACGACTCAGGACCATGTCTTGCGCCACCAAAAAATCCCCATGTTTTGGACATGGGACTTCCCCCCTTTTCGGCCTTTAAAGTCTGCCATCTAGTGTCAAAGAGCGTTTACTATCCAACAGCCAATCCAAAAGTTCTAAATGTGCCAAGTTTTAACTAATGGTTGGTTTTCAAGTGCAGGTTTAAAAATTTGTTAAACTTGATGACGTCATTGCTGGTGACGTCATAGCCAAATTTTTTTGAAAAAATGACTTATTGATGGCTCAAATTGGAAATGAGAGTTAGGTTTTTGGATGCAAACCAAAAATTGCTTAAATCAAAGAGATGACGTCACAAACGTTTTTGATGACGTCATCTGTCACAAGTTTTGATCGTAAATTTGAAAGAATATTTGACCAAACGAAACATTGTAAAACTTTTTTTTTATTAGCTTTAAACTTGGGAGAATTATTATATTATGAATTCAGTCGATTAAAAGTCAAAAACTGTGTTGTCAGTAAAAGTCTGGTGTAGTAGACACCGGCGGAGCCAGAGGGGGATTAGGGGGACCAGTCCCCTCCTTTTTTTAAAGTGCGCGTATTCACAAAAATTATTTAAAAGACAAAATGAGAAAAAACTACGGTAATTGAAAAGCGCTCAACGCAAGTGTAATTCTACCCAGAGTTGCAAATGAACAACGTCAAAACTTTTGCATTTTTTGGAACATTTTTTCAAAGTCATTAGCTTCTCTATCTTTTACAACAAATTTTAGCCCTCTAGCTTGTATTGTTTGCGAGATATTCGAATTGAAAAAAACGTTTGCAGCAAAAAAGGCGAAGTGAATCATTTTTAACGTAGCAATGGAAATGAAGAGTTACTATCAAAAAATCAATTTTCGTAAAATGAGATTATTGCGTAGCCCGTATCTCGCTGTCGTGGAATAATAATGTCTCGTCAGCATACTGCATTGCATTTGCGGGAGAATGCGAATGAGGCAGAAAGCAGCGCGATTTTGCACCAAAAAACGCAATCCATTTGTTTCAAAACTCATCATTTTCCACAATGGAACAAGTAGAATCAGATACCGGCGAGAATTTGGGGCGGCCGAGATCTGACGCATATCAGCACACGAATTAACTGTCACCATAGTCGAATCGTATTTCGACCCAAATAAATTTCGAGAATGTTTTATTTCAAAGCATTTGGAAAAAACACTAATCGCAAAAGGAAAGCAAATCTCTTCTAAGAGAATGATTCTCCGTTTATTGTGAACGTCGAAATTGATTTTTTTATTATACTGCATTAAGTCCGTTTTACCGATCACGCGTATATGTGCGTATAAATATACGCATGTCATTTGATTACATGCATTTTACTTAATTTTTTTTTGCGTTTACATGGAATAAGGTATCAGACGTAATTGGTCTAAACTGCTTTATGTAGGCCTACATTTAGACCAACAGCCTAGTGAACCCTTTTATCTGAAAAATGACGGAATCAAAATATTATTGCTCAAAAAGTTTTTGTTAATTACCAAAAGCGTCGCTACAATGTCAGCTTGATCCTTTAATTTTGTTTTCAGTTGAAGTAGGAGAACGCGATCGGCTGGTTTGAATTAATCTAAAAACTTCAATCTGCGTAATGTCAAATGTTTAATACAGTAAATAGTTCGCTAATTTATTTTTAGGAAATCTGTGTCAATCAATTTCTATGTCTGCATATTACAACGCATAGCCGTGTTGATTATGAACAATGTTCTTGTTTATCAGAGAAGCGAGTCCGGCGACATAACCCAAATTGTGTCGAAGTCTAAATTGAGCGCTCTGATTGGTTTGGTTGCGAGCAAAAAGTCGCGCAGACGCCGTCCGCCTAATCCCGATCTACACTGTGCGTAAAATCGTGAGCGCAAAAGCTCGTCTTTAGTTAAAAAAACGAAATTCGGTAAGCTCAGCGTATCGTCTAACCAGCGTACAAGCAGCCAGTTGTTTTAAACAAACTAACAATATGCCTGTACGTTCACGATTTTACGGCCGAGCCTAAAAATTTGCTTTGGAAGCATTTATACGCAGTTTTTGGCGCGAATCAAATTTTGTTGGTAGGCGTGCCATATAAATAAAAATAAACTCATCGTATTTCGTTGTGACCTTTTTTCCGCAAACGCCGCGTTCAGATTCGCATTATTTGATTGAAAAAACCGTACAAGGAATTGGTCAGTCGCTATTGCGTTATTCTTGCTTAATGCTTAGATCCATAGGTGGGCACAAGTCCGTTAATCGTTAATCCGTTAATAACGAAGCTAACTTTTTCACTAACTCGTTAATTCGTTAAAAAGTTTTTTCATGTTAACGGACTAAACTAACTTCCGTTAAGTTCTGTTAACTTCCGTTAAGGTTTTTATCGTTAATATCTTGCAGCTTCGTTGTGCATTTGAACTTCTTTTTATCTTGAAATTACATTAGACTGTAAAATGTATCTTTCAAAACACACAAAAAGACCACCACAGCAATAAATATTTCCTTAAAATCAACTCAACAGCGTCAATACGTGTTGTAGAAGCGAGTGAATAAAACGAAATGTAAATTACACGCAAATGTTAACGGATTAACGGACTTTATTAACTTCCGATAATTAAAGCTGAAAATAACGGATTAACGTTAACGAAGGTGTGAAGTTTGTTAACGGACTAGTGATTAACGAAGCTAACGTTTTGCATTAACTTGCCCATCTATGCTTAGATCCCTATTTCCTACCAACGACAATAACAATAGAGTACAGTAATCAATTAAACGAAACTTTATATTGGCAAGCTATAATACAGCGCATTTTTTTGTTGTTGATTGAAGATAGCATGCAGTATGTTGTGACTGGTGTCAACTGTCAATTAACATAAATTATGATAGGGAGCACTTATTTTTTCAAAAACCAATCATTTTCGGGTGTAGGCGGGAGTTGTTCGTATGTTTTTGCGAATTGTGCATTTCATTTGTTTTTAATTTGTCACAATATACTGTGGTAGATAGGTGGCAGCTTGACTCAAAGACTAAAAGGTACCTTCACTGTCTCCTGGCCAAGGCTACTTGATGAATGAAATGTAACTTTAATCATTCGAAAATTGAAATATTATTATGCAAGCTTGCTTGAAAAATAACGGCAATCTGCAATTTTCTCGTATGACCCAAGTAAAAAAACGCGTTTTTTAGTATCCGCTGTTGCATCGTTAAATATAGGAACATCATAAAACTAGGTACGTTAATTTTTGATTTTTTCGTTTCGTTATTTTTTTATGCGTCTGCTGTATGAACTATGGCAGGACTTCAACTTGTTGTCGCTTAACCTTTGTACAGTAGTTTGATGCAATTTGCCTAAATAAAAACTTTTCGATTTGCATATGCTTTAAGCACAACAAAAAATTTTGTCCTTCCCCTTTTTTTTTATTTCTGGCTGCGCCGATGGTAGTAGGCAAGCAGATAAAATTTAAACCTCCCAATATAGGAGTAAAATAAAATAATGCATTTGGCAGTTGGAGCAAGAAAGCCTATAAATGTTTATCCAAAAGTTTCCTCGCGCAGTTAACGTTAATCTGCAATTTTAGCTTAAAATTGCAAGCATTAGCAAAGATAAAAAAATTATTAAGGCTGCAAATTGCCAAATATTAGAATTTTCATTATAAATTAATTAAATAAATTTTGTTCAGATGTTGATTCAAGAATCTTGGTCGATTAGATAAGTTTTTTATCAGGTGTTGTTTTAGATTAATCCGATAAGTTTGTCCAAATGTTATTCTAATTGATTAGATAAGTTTAGTTCAGATGCCAGGCCTATTTTACTGTATAATAGATTTAGTACTACATATTGTAGAAGAATGCTAACACAGCATTTTGTACTGTAAGATAATAATATTGTCAGTATGTCAGACATTGCAAAACGGTAAAAATTCTGTTCCTACGGGATATGTCATCGTGCTCGGGATTCGTATTAACAGGGCCGCAACTACGGGGGGGAGGGGCAAGAAGGGGCGGCACCCCACTAAACAAAAACTCCACCCGCCAAAAATGTTCAGCATGCCCAACCAAACTCCCCTTCCCCTTACGGCAGTTTCAAGATGGTAGCCTTTTTTTGCAAATCGACAAAAAACAAGGAGATAAGTAGAATAATTTGGCGAGATAACCTTTTTTTTTTGGAGATCAACAGAGAACTCCGACAAACGTAGACCAAACTGGCACAATGACTTTTTTTCTGAGATCATCAGAGAACTCGGAGAAAAGTAGACCAACCCAAAAATTTTGGCCCCCCCTTAACAAATTTTGCCCCCTAAGAACAACGTTCTAGTTGCGGCACTGCGTATTAATTGACATGTAATTTCGCTAGTTATTTTTTTAGAACCATTGCGTATAGGTGGACGATGAAAGTCCTCGGCCAAGGACTCGAAGATGCCTTAGAACCTCAAAATGATGATGTTGATGATGCTGATATTCTCAAAGTGGTGCAATGTTTCGTTTGGTCAAACACTCTTTTTCTAATTTACGATCAAAAGTCTTGACAGATGACGTCATCAAAAACGTTTGTGACGTCATCACTTTGATTTAAGCAATTTTTGGTTAGAAGCCAAACAGCTAACTCCCATTCACAATTTGAGTCATCAATGCAGAATATGTTATTTTTCCAAACCTTAAAATTTGGCTAAGGCGTCACCAAAATGACGTCATCAATTTTAAAATAAATTTATTTATACCTGCACCGAAAAGTCGATTACAATTCAAAGTTTTGCTCTTCCATAACTTTTGGATTGGCTGTTGGTTAGTAAAGGCTCTTTGACACTAGATGGCAGACTTTAAAGGCCGAAAAGGGGGGAAGTCCCTTGTCCAAAACATGGGAATTTTTTTTGGTGGCTTAGGACATGGTCCTGAGTCATTGTGCCAAATTTCAGCTTATTATAAATTTTTTCCGGGTTTGCATGTATTTTGTCGTATTCCTACCGGACTATTGTGGTCATTGTTAAATTTTTTAAAATTCGATGCATCCAGAAGAATAATTTTTTATCCTGGCTATAAAAACCAGGAAATTTTGAGAGCGATTTAAGAATGCTTTGAACAACGCCATTTTAGCTGACATGCTAATATCTATCATATCTCAAACTACTAACGTTGCGTTACAAACAGTAATATCAGGGGCGTATTTAGGGGGGGGGGCATTGGGCCATGGCCCCCCCTTTGGGTCGCCAGGATAGCAAAATTGGATAGAAAAGTGAGCAAAATTGAGACATGCTCCCCCCCCCCCCTTTGCAAGTTGGGCATCAGGCTCTGAGCTCGAAATCACCTAATATTTGGGTGAAGGACTAAATAATAGGGCAAAAAATGGTACGAATTTTGAGTGAAGACCTTTATTTATTTATTTATTTTTTGCTCTTCAGCTGTTTTTGACGAATTTTGAGTGTGACAATTTCAATTTTTGATTAATGTTTCTCTCAAACTTTTTGAAGTTTCTGCCCCCCCCTTTTTAAAATCCTGCGTACACCACTGAGTAATATCTCTATGTCTACAAAGAAGAGCAAGGTAAAACCGTTTGAAAAAAAGTCTGAAGTTTTTTATTGCAGTGCATTTTTCTTTACATTGTTACGTTTGAAAAATGTTTTTACCTTTTACGTCAAACTTGAATTTTACGGATTTTATTTCTATGTACTGACAATACCGTTTCACTAGAAAGGAAAAGGCGCGTTTAATGTTTTTAAAAATGAGTTGAGTTCAATATAGCTTTTGGATCAAATTTCGAAGCAGCAAACACCGAACAGACAAACCATACAAAACTAGCATGCAAGATTTAGGAATAAAAGGTGTTTGTTCCTCCAAAGAGAACTGGAAGTCTTTCAACCAAAACAAATTGAAGAAGTTTAAAGCACCTTTTAGAGGACCTTCCAAAAGTCAATCAGAAGATCCAGTCAACAGCTTTAAATTTCACACACAACGATTTGTCACCTTGCAAGAATACGCATACGATATCTTACAAACTTTGTTCCACAAGTGAAGGACACCGATAAAAGAACCCTCGACGATATTTCTACACGTATGCAAACAATGTTGGTGAAAAAAAATATTTTACAACCAGCAGGTTTTAAGCGATGAGCAGCGTTTCACGTGCTGTGCGTAAGAGGCATTGTTGTTAACAAAACCAATTGAACGTTTTGTGGTGTAATCAAGGGCTCGCATACTAACCGTTTCAAGGCTGGGCTTTTTGGTCACCGTAGAAAACTGGGTTGGAGGGGGGGTCGAGCTCCACGCTGTTTGAACGCTTAAATGTTGTAAATACACGTGCTGAAGTTTCAAAAAAAACATTAATATGCCAAGAATTTTATAGACTATTTTGTCAAAGTTTGATATTTCAAAAAAATTTTAAGATAATTAAAACATTATTAATTTTGCGGCCCTACTCAAAATCAGCTTATTTTTAGAAAAAAGAAACAATAGCGGTTACGCGTCTACAATAGCGGTTACGCGTCGAATGACTCAAAGGTACGCAAAGCTTTTAGGTAGTGACTATTTCACCGAAAATTTTCAAGCTAAAGAGAAGAAAACGATATTGAGAAATATTCATGCGCACTTTCTTCATTTGCTTTTTTAGGGGTTAGGATTAGGGTTTAGCCAAAAAGTTTGACGTCCTTCGTGTTCGACTCCTGGGAAATCATAACGACTTCCACTGGCAGTTAGGTGTCCAGTTCAACCACCAACCCAGCAGCTGCAAAGCAGCTCGAGTCATAAGATGCACAGAGCTGGACAGCGCTGTTTCGAGCTATTAGCTCTCATCGGCAGCCCTCAGCTTCTTTAACAAAGTTATTCCCCAGCTTTTTTTTTTTTTTTTGTGGATTTTTGGAAATGTGTGGAGTTTGTGGGATGGTAGTGGGAGTAGTTTAGAGAGCTGCAGACACTTTTTCAAGCATCCACAGCTGCTCTGAGTGAAGGTATTTCCCAGCTGGACAAGACTTTTGGCCGAATTGGACAAACGTTAAAGGCTTGCACAGTGGCAGAGGCTTTGTAGGGAACAAACGATTTTTCACTTGTGGTACTTATGATTTCCCAGGTCGTTATGATTTCCCAGGAGTCGACCACGAAGGACGTCAAACTTTTCGGTTAGGATTTCCGTGGTCATACCAGGGGAACCTTTGTAGCAGGGATAGCCTATGACTGTCCTTACAAGGGTTCAGCAATTTTTTCACTTGTTTTTAAGTACCACAAGTGAAAAATCATTTATTCCTTGGAAAGCCTCTGCCACTGTACAAGCCCTTCAGGTTTGTCCAGTTCGGCCAAGAGTCTTGTCCAGCTGGGGAATAACTTTGTTAGAGAAGCTGAGGGCTGCTGATGAGAGCTAAAAGCTCGAAACAGTGCTGTCCAGCTCTGTGCATCTTATGTTAGGGTTAAGGTTTGGGTTCAATTTGGGAATAGTTTTAGAGTAAGCATTTGAGTTGGGGTTAGATTTGAGTCAGAATTAATAAAAAAGTAGGTAAAAATTTCCAATGAAATAAAGCCTTCCAAGCTTTAGTCGCCAAACTACCTACCTCACGCATTATTATGACTTATTTGGTTAGCGTTTTGACTCATCTGTTATCCTTTTCAACAAGTCAAAAGGGTATAGTAAAAACGTAGCTCTTCAATAACATGCCTAAAACACATCAATGAGCAATTTTCGGTTATGATTTTGTTTTTCCTAATGCGTCACACTACCGTTTATCATAACATTTTATAATACGCAAAGCTTTATGGCCAAACCACCTACCTCACGCATAATTATGACATTGAATTAGCGATCAAAATAGCACTTAATTTTATTTTCAAAAAACCAATTACCAATTATAATTTGCAGTTAATTAAATTGCGTCCTATATCAAAAAAATATGCGAAATATTCAAATACTCGAGTGTAAAAATGTGGAAAATCAAAATATGCTGGTACAATTAGTTCAAAACAATCCCGACCAGCAATTGTGCGTTTTTAGTAAAAATCTTATCGATTTCCAAAAAAGTTTGTGAAACTTTTCTGGCTTATTTTAGAAATGTGACAAAAGATTTGATAAACCCATACTGACGCATTATGCTCCTCCAGAGGAACTGCAATTATGAGATTTAGCGAATTTTATAGTATTCCGAATTTTTCGCAGTTACCAAAAATGCTGCGGAAAAAAATTCTAAAATTTTTCTGGTGCTGCCGCGGTAAGTCCACGGAAGAAAATAGACCCAATTTGAAAAACCTGATTTTTTTCAGCAAACAGAAATATACCGAGTCACGCAGGAACATAAAACAAAACAAAATGCAGAACAATCTTTCTGAAGAGAGGTTGCGAAAAGACGATGGCCATTTCATAGAAATAACTCAGGGCCTTTTTCAAGAAAAAGCGCTGCCGTTGAGTGTGTAATATTGATGGAAATCTACTAATATGCGACATCAATGCGCAGTAGTGCATAAAATATTTGGTATTTTTTTAACGTAGCTAAGGATGGAAAATAACAATTAAACTTGCGATATATCTTTTACCAAACTTTTGTGAACACTTGCGTAGCTAATTCTTTGCACACAGTAGTATATACATTTTCCGCCCTCTAAAGTAACCACGACGTACCAAAATTGCAGAGCTGGGCGTTTAAAGTACACATCGTAAAGCGCAAGCGCAAATTCCGCAACCAAAAATTGTTAAACTGGAAGCGCAAGCGCAAATTCCGCAACCAAAATTTTTTTAGCTTAAAGCGCAAGCGCAAATTCCGCAACCACAATTTTTAAGCTTAAAGCGCAAATGTGAATTTCGCAACCAAAATCTTAAAACCTTAAAGCGAAATTTCAAATTCCGTAACGAAAATTCTAAACGTTTTAAAGCGCAAACACAAATTCTGCAACCAAAAATTGAAAATAGTACAGCGCAACTACGAATTGATTGCTTGAGAAGCGCACACAAATTTCGCTATTTGAAAAAAGATTTGAGTACAAATTTTTGCATAATCGAAGTTTCAAAAGCGCGCTGCAGACGATGGTGTTAAGCAAGGATGGCAGTACGGTACGGTACGTTCAGAATTTGCGTACTACGTGCCTCACACCTTCAATCGTACCGTGCCAACGTACCGTACCCGTACCCAGGGTTGGGAAAAATCGATTGTAATCGATATTCGATTGCGATATTCCTTACTTTTTTTCAATCGAATACACCAGATCCTTTACTTTTTGGAATGAGTATCGAATATGCTGTTTTCTTTAGTTTTTTCCAGGTTAAAACGATATTCGATTTTTTTTTCAGAGTAGCCAAATAGCCAAATAGCAGCAAAAAGGAAGAAGTTTGCGATTCAGTTTAACGTTAGTAAGTTGATTTCTGGTGAGTAGATTTGCTTTGATAGCTTAATTGTTACATTTACCACTTGCATTTCTTGGTTTTAGACAGCTGAAACCATTTATTGTCTTCCATATTTTATTATGATCTGGAAGCTGTAATTGGCTCGTTTTCTGTTGTTTGTCTGACTGCTTTGATTGAGATTTGAGCAAGGAACTCCGATACTTTGATGCTTATTGCTAAAGTGAGCGAAAAGCGTCTGCATGTTCCATCGCTCTCCATCTATCATTTTCCCAAATACCCGGAATCGAATATCGATTATGGTATTCTTTATTCTTTACTTTTTTGAAGTGCCATCGAAATCGAATTATTCTTTACTTTTTGATGAACTATCGAATATCGATTAAATCTTTACATTTTTGAGTATCGATTCCCAACCCTGCCCGTACCATTACAAAAAAGGCGTACCGTACCGTACTTCTTAGCAAAAATTGAGGCGTACCATTCCGTACTTACGTACCGTACCGTACTACCATCCTTGCTTTTAACTACTCGCAACTTTAACTGACTTTGAAATCACTTGCCTATAAATCAGCGATCTCAATTCACACATTTAACCTCGGCTTTAGCTGTCTTTTGCCTCTGCATACAAAAAGCCGGCGCAATGTGCGAAAAGTCTGGGATTTTTAATTCAAACCACATACCAACGTACCGTACCCGTACCATTACAAAAAAGGCGTACTGTACCAACGTACCGTACCCGTACCATCACAAAAAATGCGTACCGTACCAGTTTACCGTATCTCTTCGCAAAAATTGAGGCGTACTGTACCGTACTGCCATCCTTGGTATTAAGTATAAAAATATGAAAGTAAAAACATAGTACCATTTTCAGCTAAACTGCACTGGAATAAACCAACTGCATTGCGTTTAGCTTTAATAACTAAAGGCACATATCTAAGATCGAAGAAAGAATTATTTTTATTGTTGAAAACAAGCAATGAAACACTAAAACAAAAATAATAATAGAAATAAACAGCAATAAAAATAAATAAACACCAAAACAAAAAAAGCTCCACTCACTCACATTCAGAAATAATGTGTTCTTCGTGGAGAAAAATTGATTTTACACTTTTTATATTCACGCAGCAAAACAAATTTTTTTAAATTTTCCTTCGTCATAGACGATCGTTTCGATCGCAAAATATCAGAACCAACAGCAAATAATCTCTCGACGGCATCCAAACTAGAAATAGCAGTGTTAAATCTTTTAAATTTTTACAACCACGCATCTCTATGTAGGCAGGAAAACAATCTTGGTGGTGGTGGTGGTGGTACTATCCGACCCCTTCCGTGGGATGGGGGCGCGGAGGAACTCCGCGGAGACCCAACAGTCGGGCCACACCCCAAGGTCTGGACCATAGATCGAGAATAGAGAGAGAGGAGCCAAAGATAGATTTGCGAAGGGGTTCAGAAGCAGGACAGTCGAGGAGGAGATGATTGAGGTCCTGTAGAGGGTGTCCACAGGCACTACAATCAGAATTCTCCTTCCGACTGATCCTGTGAAGATATGAAGATAAAAGAAGACTGTGACCATGGCAGCGAAGACGAGAGAGCTCACTGCGTATGGAGCGAGAAAGAAGAAATTCCTCCGAAGAGACTTCGGGGACTTGGAAGTTCAGATGGGAGTGAGAGATGTGACGTCTCCAATTGCGGTATAGGGAATAACGGACTTTGGCAATAACTGGGGGGAGAGGGCTTGGGATCGCATCAGTGGGCAGAGAGGCACCAGTTTTGGCAAGTAAATCAGCTTTTTCATTTCCGGGGAGACCTGCGTGTCCGGGGACCCATTGGAAGCTCAAAGTGGTATTGTTGGAGAGGGAGGAGGCAAGGGACCAAACATTCCACAGGGACTCAGGCAGGAGATAAGAGGGGGCTGAAGAAAGGATAGAGAGGGCTGATTGAGAGTCGGTTAGGAAAAGAACTGACTGGAATTTGCAGGTCATCAAATGGCTAGTACACCAAGCAAGACCTTGCTTGAGGGCAAAGGTTTCAGCTGTGAAGCTGGAGGCAATTGGACCGGAGGAAAAAGATAAGGAATGGGATGTGTTGCATTTGCAGCATGTTGCATACTCTCCAGCGCCACCAGGACCAAAAAGGGAGGGGACAGATCCGTCAGTCCATACTTGGATATCAGAGGGGGGGAGGGAGGATAGTCTGCTTGAAGCAGTTTGGAGTGGGAGGATAGTCTGCTTGAAGCAGTTTGGAGTCGGGCTGTACTGCTGCCTGTGCAGTTGGGAATGAAGGGAGAAACAGTGAAGTGGGTTGTGGACCATGGTGGAAAAGGGGGACACGTGATCAGAGACTCGCGTGGGAATGGGAGTGGTTGTGTGGCTAAAGAACAGAATGATTTCCAGTAGGGTTTCTTCTTTAGTCGACAGGGAACGTTTTTAATTGCCAAGGCATAAAGGCTGGAGAAGTCGGGGGAAGGCGCAGAGCACGTTCAAAGGAGTAGAGGGTCTGATGCTGTAGAGTCAGCTTTAGAGGAGGGAGTTGGGCCTCGAGAAGGAGTAGTGAGGAGGGGGTGGAAGAGAGGCAACCAGTAATGACCCTTCATGCAGCTCTTTGTAGAACTTCTAGGTGATTGGTTACAGTGTTGCAGAGGAATGGGAACCATCCAGGAGAGGCATATGTGAGCACCGGACGGACAAAGGCTTTGTAGAGTAGGGAGAGAGATTCTTTTGTGGGACCCCAGGAGGCAGTGGCAATTGAGCGAAGGGCTTTGTGGCGTGGATAGAATTTGGAACACAGGGATTGGACGTGGGTCCCAAAGGAAAGAGTCCGATCAAAGGTTACTCCAAGGAATTTAGGGGTGGGATTGAACATAAGAGGGAAGCCCAAAAGGTTCAGTCGCGGTTGGAAAGTGGCTTGATGGGGATCTGTAGAGAAAAAGGAGGACTCACACTTCTTTGGATTGAGTGGAAGTCTCCATAAGTTGGACCATGTTTCTAGGACGGCGAGGGAGGATTGGACAACAGAGGAGGCTTTGAGCGGGTCTGGGGAAGAGGACCAGATGGCCAGATCGTCAGCATACAGGGAGGCATGGGCGTCCTGAGGTAAATCCTTAGTGATGTCATCAACAAACAGAATGAAGAGGACTGGACCAAGAACCGAGCCCTGTGGGACCCCACGTCTGATGCGGAAGGAGCGGCTGTAGGAACCACCAACCTGGACTTTAGCTCTACGATCAGAAAGGAAGGAGTGCACCCAGAGAACGAAGCAAGGGGGGAGCTTGAGCGAGAGGAGTTTGTGAAAAAGAGCAGAGTGCCAGACCGAGTCAAAAGCCTTGGAGAAGTCAACAGAAGCCAAAATGGTTCGGTCTGGAGGTTTTTTCTTTTGGAAGCCGTCCCAGATTGATTGAGACAGAGTTAGAATTTGGTCAAGGGATGACCTACCAGGACGAAAGCCGGCCTGGCAAGTGGAGAGGAGATGATTAGATTCAAGGTGAAAAGTTACACGAGAAAGAATCAAGCGCTCAAAAAGCTTGGAGATGCAGGAGGTGAGGGAAATGGGGCGAAAAGAGGACGGAGAGGAAGTGGGTTTTCCAGGTTTGTGAATGGGAATGATAGTGGTAGGTCTCCAACAAGAGGGGAAGGTGTGAGAGTGCTAGGACCTGTTAAAAAGAGAAAGAAGGAGGAGCCGTGCAGGTTCAGGTAGGTGTTTTAGTAAAGGGTAGGCAATCTGGTCAGGGCCAGACGCAGTGGAAGAGGATAGATTGCTGATGGCAGTGGAGAGTTCAGTCAAGGAGAAGGGGGAGCAGAAAGAACTGTGGAGGGAAGAAGCATCCTCACAGCTAGCTTTCCGGAGTTTATTCATGAACTGTCTTTCAGCTCTGCGTGAGGAACGGGGTGTCGCATGAGATAGGTGTGAGCGAAGATAAGAGGCGTAGTGGTTGGCAGTATCAAGAGGGGAAGTGCAATTAGGAAAAGAAGGGTCTTGGGAAGTGTTCTTTTTGACCGAGATGGCATTGAGAAGCCTGAAGACAGCACGAGGATCAGAACAGGGAGACAGGTTAGAACAGGTGGCTTGCCAGGTTGCAGATTTGGCTCTACTAGAGTGGGGATGGGGATGAGGATGCATGGGGATGTGTAGGAGATGTAGGAGATGGGGATGCAGGGGATGCGGTTTCACATGTCGCGTCGCGTCAATTATTCGGGCAAAATTTGGGTAGATTTTGAAATTTAGAACTAATGTTAGTTAAAGTTATGCTTATTTCAACTATCCTTTAGCATCCTTCTACTCATATTACCTTATTCGCTATTGTGCAGTACTGGCTTCATCAACAAGCAAAAGATACGGGTAACCTTATTTTGTTATTTGGGCATAGCAGATAATAAGATTTTGTTCATTGCCATGTAATTGACATCTAAATTTGTGCAAGATATTATTCTAGATTTAATTTGGGCAAGATACCGGTAGACCTTAGTCACCAATAGCTTAACAGGTTTCCTTTTAATCGTTTTGAGTGCTTCTGGCCTAAAGGCTACCAGCTCGGAAGCCTAGGGAAGAGTCTCCAGAACGGCGACTACTTAAAACAAGCAATGCGAAAAATTGTCTTCCCACAGGAATCGAACCTGCAGCCTTTGGATTACCGGTTCACTGCTCTACCACTTGAGCTAGAGAAGACGCCTCCTCGTATGCTTAATTTTGGCTATTTAAACCCAGCAACTTGCTTGTTATATGATTGTAATAATAAGTCAATTAAGATGTTTTTTTGACGATTGCAGGCCAGAGTTTTAATATTTTAATCGTTTTGCGTGCTTCAATCGTTTACGATTAAAATATTAAAACTCTGGCCTGCAATCGTCAAAAAAACATCTTAATTGACTTATTATTACAAGGTTTCCTTTTTATAGCCTAGCCTGAACTGTTGAATTTGGGCAATAATTATAGCCACCCAAGTAACAAAGAAGTAACTATTAAGCTACCGGTGTAATATATATCAAATCCCATGTAGAATTGATATGTATACCGTATTTTCCGGACTATAAGGCGCACTAGTATATAAGGCGCAGTATCAAAAATTGTCTTCAAATGATTTTATTTTCATAGATAAGGCGCACTTTTTTTTCTCATAGATAAGACTATAAATACATATATAGCACCATTTGCAACATAAAATTGGTTCAGAGCATGATCATAAAGCAGAACCTGATCCATACATTAGGCACACCGGACTATAAGGCGCACATTCAATTTTAGACAAAATTTAAAGATTTTTCATGCGCCTTATAGTCCGGAAAATATGGTATATGGAATCTACATCATATTGGGTGGCGTACCAGTTCTATCTATATATATATACCAACATTTGTTTCAGATATTATATATATATCAAATCAAATGATTTGATGTAACAGTGAATCAGTGACACAATCTGACAACATTCTATTTAATCCATCCATGCATTCTTAGTAGATCTCTTGTCCATCATTTTACCAGTAACAGACTAATTAAATTGATTCGGGGATTTACAAATTTGCAATATTTCGAATCCAGACAAATTTGATTTGATGAATTTGAATGAAACATTTGGTACCGGTATGGTTAAGCAAACACAGGTAGGCTGCAAACATATAGCTGAATTTGGGCCTTTTATATAGATTTCGAAAATGAACTCAATACAGTTACAGTATATTAGCTGTTTAGCCAAAAATAAGCTGATTTGATGTACTGGTATCGGGTATGTAGATGTTGCTCATCAGTACCAGTAATTACTTATCTGTTTATTGTCATGCTTATAATTTTACATTTGGATAAAGCAGTATTTACCTGCATGGTACCTTTGCTTGTTGAACAGTGAGCAGATAATCATTTATAAAATATTATGAAAATTTTGGTATTTAGTATACCAGTCCGGTAGGCTACTTTAATCAGTTAATAATTGATTGGTTTTAAATTTTGTGATAAGGTGCATTGTTAATTTGCATGCATTTTGCCAAAATATGGAAGTGTCTATTTTGCCGTTAACTGTAATAATTACCATAATAGGTTATATGTACATTTGACTGACTGCTAGTTCTGTGATGCAAAATTTTTGGAGCTCTGTTGAATTAAGCTGTCATCAATGAACCTGGCACCAAAACTCTGTAGTGCCACACACATTTCTTGACATTTTATCCTGAAACAGACTCAACTTGAAACCCAATCATTGCCATGACCTGAACCTCAAACCTTAATCCTAACCCACAAACAAATTGTATTCGCTGGGGTTGATGACTGCTTAATTCATGGAGGCCCAAATTTTTGACTTTCATTGTGGGTTTTTGTTTCTGGTTTGGGATAAAAATATTCGGAATATGGGCCCAGTTTGGTGCTCGGGTTAAGTTAGTGTTAGAGCCAGAAATAGACACTTCATATGTGCATTTAAAAGCTATTTTGCTGGTAATGACAAAATAGTAAAATAAACACTACCAAACATTATCAACAGAATGAATCAATTGTATATATAATTTGAACAACTCTGAAATGCAGCTACTTTTGGCCACTTTATTTACTTTATGAGAGGTAAATGCTGTTGGTGGTAGCCACAGAAAAACCAAACGCATAGTGCCTAAATCTATTCAATCACTCATTGCATTCGATTGAATAATTGTTTATCTATATTTAAAGTATGTCCTTTTAATTTGTTGGATAGTTGGTACCAGTAAAGTCTAATGTAAATGGATGGTAGAAAAAGGCTCTACAGATCTAAAGTTATTTGCATTAAATGTAATAAGAAGTTATATTCTGATTACCAAAAAGAGCATGCAAAACGAGTACACAAAAATGATCAAAATATAAAATTTACTGCTGTAGAAGATCCTAAGCAACAAAAATTAGATTTTTTTGTCTATTCTTCAGCGGATCCTCTTAATTCAGATAATGAAATTGAAGATACCAGTAAAGGAGAGGCACAGATTGTGGATACGGGTATACAGCAAAGCATTGAATCAGAATCTGAAAGTGATAGTACGAAAAGTCTTGCTGATGTAGATTCAAAAATCCAAACTGAAGGAGAAACGTGGGAAATTCATAGTGAGCATGGATCTACGAGAGAATTTGAAGATATAGAGGCCAACTTTGAGCAAACTGAATTTCTTGAAACAAATGCAAATGAACTCATTGAAGTTCTTTCTGATGATGATTCCAGTGCCAAGTCTACATCATCAAAAATAAGTTGCGAAGAAGTTAGCAGTACTGGTGCAACTGAACTAATGGTACATGATCAAACCAGAGTCGACAGCCCTAATCAGCCAATATTAAAGTCTTATTGCCCAAAACGATATGATGGAGAGACTGCCTCACGTGACTTTAATCCAAAGCTGTTTGAGAAATATCCTTGGTGCAGCTTCAACCCGGTCTCTAAAGCAGTCGAATGTTTTCCTTGTCACAGATTTAGCGACAATCTCTTTTCATTTTCTAATTGGAGAAACCCATTGAAACTTAAAAAACATAGTCAAAGTGCTGTACATCAATTGGCAATGACGAAATGGATAAATTTTAAATTAAATAATAAAAAGCAATCATCAATAATGACTCAACTCATCAGTTCTCACCAAAGTGCCATAACAAAAAACAGGGAATATTTGAAGGTAATAATTGAAACTCTGATATTTTGTGCTCAACAAAATATACCATTGAGAGGTGTTAATGAAGATCGCAGTGACATTGGTAGCCAATCTGATACAAATCGTGGTAATTTTTTAGAACTCATACACTTGCGCAGCATAGATATTCCATGGCTGTCTTTTAAGTTGGATCAGCAGCGGCAAATTCATGCTGAGTGGCTGTCTCCTGAAATTCAAAACGAACTACTAGGAATTACTGCTGATTTTATCAGACAAGCAATTGTTAAAGATGTCCAAGAAGCAAAGTTTTACAGCATCATTGTAGATGAAACTACTGATGTAAGCAATCAAGAGCAAGTCTCATTATGTTTACGCTATATGAGAAATGGAAAAGCAGTTGAAACCTTCTTGGGATTTCAAACTACAAAAAGTACTGATGGAGAGACTCTCTTTCTTTTGATTAAAGAAGTCCTTGAGAATGCAGGTCTTAGCTTTTCAGATATTGTTGGTCAATGTTTTGATGGAGCAGCCAACATGAGTGGAGCCAAAAAAGGGGTTGCCGCAAGAGTTAAAGAAGTAGTACCAAATGCTATATATGTGCACTGCTATGCTCATTTATTAAACTTGGCATTACATGACACTCTCGAAAACAATACTACCATGAAAAATGCTCTTGGCGTCATTCAATCGCTTCATAATTTTTTCAACACTCCGAAACGAGAAAATGTGCTGAAAAATTGTGATGGTAAAGAATTTGGTCAATACATCAAGTTAAAATCTCTGTCACCAACACATTGGACATGTCGTTGGGAATCTGTCAAAGCTGTGAATCAAAACCTTTTACGAATTGTTAGAGCCTTAGAGCACTTTGCTAAAGAAAAAGATGCCAAAACCTGTGTAGATGCTAAAGGTCTGCTATTTTCTGTGCTTGACTTCAAATTTGTGTTAGCTTTGCAAATACTAAAAGTAATATTTTCAAACACTAATGCTTTATCTGCTTATCTTCAAGGAAAAATTGATGTGGTTATGGCCAAATCTACAGCTAATGCAACTGTTGAAACCTTAGCAAATTGCAGAGATGAAGACACGTTCGCGCTGATATGGACAAGATCCAAACAAATATGTAAAGAACTGGACAAAGCTACTTCTGAGTATCAATGCTTGTTTGGTACCAGGCAAAGGCAAACAATGCCATCTAGAAGACTCCAAGCTTTAATCGGAGAAGAGGAAGATGAAGTTATAATGTCTGGCCAAGCTTTATCACTTGTTGAAATTTTTTTTGATGCAATGGATCGAGTCATTTCAGAAATGAATGTAAGGTTTGAAGGAAAAGACTCAGATCTTTTGGTGGCACTGACTAACACGGTGTTAAAAAGCGAGGGACCCAGTGATGATGAATTGAAACTTGTATCGACAGAATTTTCTTTTGATTCAGAGTTGTTGCAAGCTGAAGCTAAAATTTATCATTCTCAAGCTCCAACAAACAAGGCCACCCAAAACCCTGCTAATACCGTTATACACCTTTCTGAAAATTCAATTGATTCAGCATTGCCTCATTTTTCAAGAGCGGCAAAAATTTTGGCTACCATCCCAGCAACATCCTGCACAGCAGAAAGATCATTTTCCTGTTTACGACGAGTTAAAACATACATTCGGTGTACAATGGGACAAGTGAGACTATCCAGTTTAGCTCTTATAAACCTGGAAAGAAGTTTCAGCAACCATGTTGACTTAGAAAAGATAGTTGATACATTTGCAAATCGAAGTGGACGTGAAAAGCATTTTTTTTAGATCTGAGATGGCAGCCAAATAACTTTCAGGGCTTCATTGAGTCAAGCCGTGGTCACGTCAGCATGCTACGTTAAGGGTTTGGCTTAATATTGAGGTTCGAGGTTTAGGTTATGATAATAATTAGGGTTTTGGTTATGTGTGCTTTAGATAAGAATTCTGAATACTGTATGTATGTAGCGCAGCACTAACTATTTGCATAATATGGAGATGAGACCACGGCTTAATTCAATGGAGCTATTAACTTTCTACGGAACCGGTACTGTAATGCGAGGTCTTTTTTGTTTCTTCTTCAAAGTTAGTTTGCCTTTTGTGTAACAAAGTTAGTGCAGTTTTTTTGCTTTAGCGTCAGTGTATCTTCTGTTTTTTTGATTCTGGTTCCAAGTTAGTGCAGTTTTATTACTTTAGCTCCAGTGTATCTGCTATTTTGTTTCTGCTTCAGAGTTGGTGCAGTTTTATTACTTTAGCACCACTGTATCTGCTTTTTGTTCCTGCTTCAAAGTTATAGTTTGCTTTATGGGTTGCAACGCAGCTGTGTAACAAAGTTAGTGCAGTTTTTTACTTCAGCACCACTATATCTGCTTTTTTATTTCTACTTCAAAGCTAGTTCAGTTTTATTACTTTAGCACCAGTGTATCTGCTTTTTTGTTCCTGATTCAAAGTTAGTGCAGTTTTATTACTTTAGCACCAGTGTATCTGCTTTTTTGTTCCTGATTCAAAGTTAGTGCAGTTTTATTACTTTAGCACCAGTGTATCTGCTTTTTTGTTTCTGCTTCAAAGCTAGTGCAGTTTTTTTACTTTAGCACCAGTGTATCTGCTTTTTTGTTCCTGATTCAAAGTTAGTGCAGTTTTATTACTTTAGCACCAGTGTATCTGCTTTTTTGTTCCTGATTCAAAGTTAGTGCAGTTTTATTACTTTAGCACCAGTGTATCTGCTTTTTTGTTCCTGATTCAAAGTTAGTGCAGTTTTATTACTTTAGCACCAGTGTATCTGCTTTTTTGTTCCTGATTCAAAGTTAGTGCAGTTTTATTACTTTAGCACCAGTGTATCTGCTTTTTTGTTCCTGCTTCAAAGCTAGTGCAGTTTTATTACTTTAGCACCAGTGTATCTGCTTTTTTGTTCCTGATTCAAAGTTAGTGCAGTTTTATTACTTTAGCACCAGTGTATCTGCTTTTTTGTTCCTGATTCAAAGTTAGTGCAGGTTTTATTACTTTAGCACCAGTGTATCTGCTTTTTTGTTCCTGATTCAAAGTTAGTGCAGTTTTATTACTTTAGCACCAGTGTATCTGCTTTTTTGTTCCTGCTTCAAAGCTAGGGCAGTTTTATTACTTTAGCACCAGTGTATCTGCTTTTTTGTTCCTGATTCAAAGTTAGTGCAGTTTTATTACTTTAGCACCAGTGTATCTGCTTTTTTGTTTCTGCTTCAGAGTTAGTTTGCCTTTAGGTTGCAATGTAGCTGTGTAACGAAGTTAAAAGTAGTTGTGCCTTGGCACTACTGAATCATTTCTGGATTTAAGTAAGCTATGAGCTTTATCGTTGCTTTATATTTGGGTTACAATCCCAATTTAGGGTATCAGAGATGGAATTTTATTAAACAGTTTGAGTAACTTATTTTTGCTGGACAATGATTAGCGACAATCACCAGTATCTAAAGTTGACTATATGCAGAGTATGCACAATATAAAACTAGTAGCGTGTAACAAAAGTAAATAATTTGTTATCCCTGCAAGGCCTGCATACAGTTATGTAAAATGGGTTTCGTTTTCTTTTGACGCTGCTACTTATCTATTGATGGTAACCATCTCAACTGCCGTACTTAAAACCTTGCATGTCATTCCTAGTGTGAATACTGTTGAAAAACTGCTGCACGTAAATCCAAATTTTGCACAAATATCAACTTCAATTGAGTTAATTATATACAAATTAAATTATATTCCATACCAGTTGAAATACCGATCAGTATTGACTAGTGAGATTTTCAGCTTTTGCAGTTGTTATAACGAATAGCTGCACTGCACGTGTGAAGAACTGCAAATGAAAGTTTTGTTCATAATACAATTTTTGTTCGTATTACAGAAAAATATTAGATTGGTCTAGTTTTATACGACTAGCATTGTGCATCTGCTGCTCAGGCTAAGTTGATATGTTGGATAGTTACTGCCATTCAAGATTTAAGCAAGTTGTTCAAGCATTTAATCAACAATTCAAAGCAACTTGGAGCTCAAGAATTAACATGAAAAATAGTAAACATTAATTACCTTGTGAACGTTTGAAAGTATGGTGAATATATATGAAAAACTTTTACCGATGTTGACATTTTATGAGCTAGCAGCAATATTCTGCTAAGCAAAAGAATAAGGACATGAACATTGGAAAAGCAAGTGGCTTTGAAACCTGTTAACTTTATCGTGATTGTTTAATCTTGTTCCTGATAGATGGTCTTGTAGCATGGTTTCCTACACCAGCAGCAATAAGTAAGCATAATAGCTCATTCAATATTATAATTATGTTAATACGAGTCGGGTCAAACCAATGACTTAAAAATTGGTATGTATTCACAGTTTCCCTGCTTGATATTCAGCATGAAAAGGGACAGTGCGAAGAACAAGCCGGCAAGTTCACTTGTTGTGCCGTTGGGAGTGCCACTGCAGGGTTCCCTATCTTGGAGTAGCAGGCAGGTGGCTGGTAACTCGTAAGCAAGCTCGTTATAGCACCTTCGTCGTTCTCTTGCAAAGGACGATCTAAATATCACATGACTCATGACTAAGTAATTAGTTGTAACAGCTCTGAATACAACATACTAATTAGGCCTAAGTGATAAACTATGCTTTGATGTTACAGCAACTCACTAATTTCAGTTATGTTTATGAAAACACACAACCATTTGTAAAATAATAAAAGTAGGTGACTGTAAATGTGAAATATATAGTGCAACAGCAATACCAGTAGCATGCCCACATGATAAGATGCTGTTCTTGCTTGTTATCGATTTTTTGTGCTTAAACATTGTTCATTTTCGACAGGATTTGGGCAAAAATTGTGGATGAAATTTGGGCAAAAATAGTTTGCATCCCCAAAATTTTTCTTTCCCCTACGGCTATGGGCTCTAGAAATGACTGAGGACGCCCTACGAGAAGCATCTATGTATCTGAGGCGGTGCGACTCAGATCGGTGTGCTACGGAGCTGGCCCTCCGTCGTTCCCGCACAGCAGATTCCGCTTCCTGGGACCACCAGGCTTTGGGGGAACGACCAAGGCGGCCAAAGGGGATAGAGGCCTTGGCAGCTTCGACTAAGAAGAGGGAAAAGGAGTGGGCAGCCTGGTGGATGTTAAGTGCATCAAAATCAAGAGAGGGAAGGTGCTCAGTAGGGTGGAATGAAAAAGAACTTTTTTTCGAAATCGAAAAAAGTGTAGTTCTTAAATCCTGACAAATACTCTAAAAATCCGAAAAAAATTGGTTTGGGGCTGTTGCCACTTTAGGGGGGCTAGCAACACCCCCAAATCTGTTTTAGGGGGGCCAATTTACCCCAAAAGGCCATAACTTGAGAACCGCTTATCGTAGAGACTTCATTTATAGCTCAAAATTTGCGTAATTGCCATGTTTATATCAGCTCTAAGAGAAAGTTTTAGTCTGTTTTGATCGCAGAAAAACTTATGACCAAAAATGTGGTTTTTCTGCCATTTTATCGAAAAATTATGTCAATAAGCTTGTGTTTATGCACTTATCTGCCCATATAGAATCTAGATTACAGGCATTATTACAAATAGGTTGAAGCTGGTTTGATAGCCACTGGTTTCCTTAGCAAAACCAAATCTGTGAGAAAAGAAAAACAGAAATCAGTTGAAACATTTTGCGCCCTAGCATAAAATCGTCTATTGTATAAATTCTAACATGACTTTTACTTTTACTGTATTTATTTTACAGAATTTAGCTAAAATATTTTCAGTTAAGCCATCACGTTGTAGTATATAATTGACTTGAATTCTAAAGAATGCGAAGAAGAAGTTCAAATACAGTGAAGACATTACATAGTGGCCATACATTTACAAGTCGCGACAGCTTTCCTCCAGGTGTGTTGCCTACAAAACGACAAGTGATAGAGCGAATTCTTCATTTAAAAAATTTTCGGACTGAGACCGTAGCAAATGACATAGCTGAAGAAATTCATGACAGATGGATTTGGTGCAATGTGTATCCGGTTCATAAGTACACAATATCAAAAAAAGTTCAGAACTTAGTCGCTTCATTTAGTTCACTTGACCGTTGGACAAAATCAAGACGAGGAAATACGTTTTTGCAAAGAGAATCCGAATTTATGCAGACAATTGATAGTTTGTTTGATGTCTTTTGTGTTGATGATCAACAGAGAAAAAATCTGGAGAAACAGCATGGCTTACGAATGGCAGAAGCAGATTATGCGTTTTACCAAGATCAAAAAAGTGAACGAGTTGGCAAATGTATGGATACTGTTGTTCCTTTGTCTTCTTCTGACAAGATGTTTTTAAGGCGCCACCCTCAATCAACAGAACCGACGTGTTCTTCTACTGAAACTGCCGCCCCTTCCACGTCAGCTTGTGGTTATGTCTCAGATTGCAGCTCAGTGCAAACAGAGCATTCACAGTCTTCTACTACTTCCGAATTCGTTCCGGATGCAGAGTCATTTAGTCAAAATCGAATGAAGTGGAGCAACCTTGCTAGAATGAGCGAACGATTTCAAGTATCAGACAGAGCTGCTGCTGCGATTGCCAATAGTGTAATGCAGGATTTGGGTTTCATAACGGAAAACGACAAGACCTACGTTATTGATCGCAGCAAGCTTCGACGAGAACGAGAGCGATGTCGGACTGAAATCAGGGAGGAGCAAGAAAATTTCAAGCTAGTGAATGCCATTTACTTTGATGGCAGAAAGGATGCCACGCAAGTCACCATCCAGGGACCAAATGACAAGTATTACAAATCGGTACAACTTGAAGATCATTATACACTGATTGGAGAACCTGGCGAATACTATCTGACACACTTTTCCACCGAGGATGGCAAAGGAAAAACGATTGCACAGAAGATTTTCAACAACATTGTTGACACGGAATTACATAATAAGCTTGCCATAGTTGGCACAGATGGCACTGCATCGATGACTGGCAAATATAATGGCTGCATTCGAAGTTTGGAAGAGCTGCTCAACAAACCACTGCAATGGGTGGTGTGTTTGTTACATATCAATGAACTTCCATTGCGGCATGTTTTTACCATGCTTGATGGTACCACTAAGAGCCCCGACTCGTTTTCAGGTCCAATTGGAAAATCGCTAAATGGAGAAGTTTCAAGCTGGCCTGTTGCTGCTCATTTTAAATCAATCCCAAATCCACATTTTGTAAAGTTGCCTGTATCTGTCATAGAAGATTTGAGTGCTGACCAGCATTATGCGTATAAGATATGTTCTGCGGTAATCGAAGGAGTTGTTGACAGCGACTTGCAATATTTGAAAGTTGGTCCCATAGTTCATTCGCGATGGCTTACCCTCGGTTGTCGCATTCTTAGGTATTACATTTCCATGGATAATCCCTCCTCTAACTTAGAAATCTTAGCACAGTTTTGTCTTCAAGTCTACTTCCCAAGTTGGTTTGAAATCAAGTCAAACAGTCAACTAACTCGTGGTTCTAAAAATTTGTTCAATTTAGTCCAAAGAATTCTTAATGTTCCAAATGAAATCGTTAGGGAAACTGCATTAAAAGTGGTGCAACGAAACGGATTTTTTGCTCACCAGGAAAATATTTTGGTTGGAATGTTAGGAGATGATGATGAGAAAATTAGAATGCTAGGAGTGAACAAAGTTCTTTCAATTCGTCGAGAATTACCATCAGCTGATTCGTCAAATCTCCTTGCTATGAGTGTTAATGAAGAGCATTCTTCAGAATTAACCTGTGATACATCCTCAGCTCTGTCGGTACGCCCATTTAATGTGCCAGTAATCAATCTAACCGCCACTTCGTTTGACAAGATGGTGGACTTGACTTCCTGGCAACATCAGCCTCCTGCAATTGAACACTTAACGGATACAGAAATTGAACAATGCCGAGCAAGGCCATTGAAGCTTGACCATCCATGTCATAATCAGTCTGTGGAACGCCATGTAAAGTTGGTAACAGAGGCATCAGCTCAAGTTGAAGGCTTTGCACGAAGAGATGGGATGATTCGGCAGAAGATTAAATCTCGTAAACTTCTAAAAACATTCAATACTAAAATGCAGTTTTGACATTTTTTATTTTATGTAGGTAGCGGATAATCGAAAACTTAAGCGGGCTTACTTATGTTTAATGTTTGTGGGCGGCTGGGCGGCAATGGAATGGTGTAAACTAGAGAAGGTATACAGTACAGACAAACTTGCGTGGTATCTTTTCGGACTAGTGTTTTTTTTTATTAATAGAACCCTTGTGTGTGGATTATAAAATTTTAAATTGCAATGAATCTTGCTTTATAATGGGAAAATTCTTTATCACTATGCCTCTGGGTTTACATTTTAGATTCAATTGATATTGTATACCTACATGGGTAAACGTCATTATATTATTGAATATTGCGTAAAGTTTATGTTGTTAAATGTAAGTGGTTGTAATTAGATAAACGTTATTTGAAATGCATTTCGGTACACCAAACTGCTTCTGTTTGTAAAACTTATTACATCTTGCTTCATAAGAAATGCAGACAAAATGCTTGGGTGAAGAGTTTCTCTGCTGGTTAAATAGCTATTTTATATTCCACATTTCTCTTAAGTTTAGTCTACAGCATGTTGTAAAATATACATCAGCGTTAACTGGTATCTGTCCTATTTCAATCTCATTTGTAATAATGGCGGTAATCTAGATTCTATGTGGGCAGATAAGTGCATAAACACAAGCTTATTAACATGATTTTTCAACAAAATGGCAGAAAAAAACACATTTTTGGTCTTCTGTGATTAAAATAGACTAAAACTTTCTCTTAGAGCTGATACAAACATGGCAATTACGCAAATTTTGAGCTATAGATGAAGTCTCTACGATAAGCGGTTCTCAAGTTATGGCCTTTTGGGGTAAATTGGCCCCCCTAAAACAGATTTGGGGGTGTTGCTAGCCCCCCTAAAGTGGCAACAGCCCAAAAACATTTTTGGGGGGTTTTTAGGGTATTTGTCAGGATTTAAGAACTACACTTTTTTCAAATTTTTTTTTCACTCCACCCTAGTGCTCAGCAATATAAGATTGGTAAATATCCCAACTGGCCTTTTTGTAGTTGAATTTGGGAGGACGAGTGTTTGGGTGACGAACTGGAGAGAGGGGGAGGACAATTTCAATGGGGAGATGGTCCGAGCCAAGGCCAGGAAGAGTGCGCCACTCACAATGGGGAGCGAGAGACGCAGGAGCTAACGAGATATCAGGGAAAAAACGGCTCCCAGTGAAATGGTGAAGGAGTGTGGGAGAGGCGGGGTCGTTCAGAATTTCCAGACCGGAGGAAGTGATCCAGCGAAACAGGTCATTTCCGAGCGGGTTAGGGGAAATGAGTCTGTCCCATGTTGGGTGGTGAGCATTGAAGTCTCCAAGGATAAAAGTGTCAGGGGAGTTAGGAAGGATGTCAGGATAGAAGGTCCTGGTGCGAGAGTCAGAAGGAGTGTTTCTGATGGGAGGGGAGTAGAGGTTAAGAAATTGAAGAGGAGAGTGGCTGGAGAGAAGGACTTTAACACAGGTGTAGTCTGAGTAGGGGTCCTGGGAAGACAGAGAAGAGACAGAAACAGGAGAGAAAGCCAGGTCAGAGTGGATGAGAGTGAGGACACCACCACCACCACCAGTGTTATGAGTACCGGAGGAAACAGGGCCTTGTCTACCGAATGTCCGGTCCGTGCGGAGGGTATAATAACCAGGGATTTGGAACTTTTTGGTTGAGGAAACATGTGTTTTCTGAAGGAAAATGAGGTCATAGTGGTTGCCAGAGAGAAAAGCGATCAGTTCAGCACGACGGGAGGAGGAAAGACCGCCGGCATTCCATTGAAGAATTCGGAGATTTGGTGAGAGGCGTGGATTTCCTTGAGGGTAGGGTGGCAAGTTATGGACCGGCTGTGAACCTGTGGGTGGTGGTGATGAAGCAAGAAGGGTGAAGGCGGAAGGAGGGTAGGTGTTAAGGAGGGGAGGATGTGAGGGGAGAGGCAGAGATGAATCCATGAGATCTGAGCAAGCAAGTGGAGGGGGTGTGGGTGGGGGCGGAGCTGGAGAGAAGGGGCAGGGGGACGCTGGCCGGAAGGTGGGAGATAAAGGTCCCCATTAAGACAAGCAGGGCAATTCCAACCCATGGGGGAGTCGGCCGCGCAGATTTTGCAAAATTCAGCCCGGGTCAGAGAGGAGCAGGAGAAGTGCACCCACTTGGAGCGGGTGGAGCACTTTAAAGAATCCTTACCAACCTCGAGAGAGCAAATGGAGCAAGGGTAATGTGGGGGGCCCCGAGGTGGACGTGATTGGTAAAAGCCAGGCGGTAGTGGGGGGAACCCTGGAGGAGGGGTGGAAGGGACGCAGGCAGCGTAACAAGGAGACTGGTCTGAGTGGGGGAGCCAGTTGTGTTTTGGGGATGGCACGCGGGGCATCGCCAGCCCACTGCAGTGCCAGTTGGACAGATTGCGCGAAAGTCAGCACGGGTGAGGGAGGAGCAAAGAAAATGCACCCACTTAAGGCAAGCAGAGCATTGAAGAGAATCTCTGCCCACATCTAGATGGCAGATGGAGCAGGGGTACCTGGGGTGATGATGGTTGCTGATGGGGCCTGGGTTAGGGTGGACATTGCCACTAATAAGGAGCAAAGCCAGGATAAGGAGACGCCGAAAGGGGGTCCGGTCAATAAGAAGAAGAGGAGCCGCCCAGTTGTGACTGGTCAACGGGCGGTCCAGCAAAAAAACAGTCTGAGACAATGGGGGCGACCTTTCGGTCGAGCCCCTCGGGAGATCTGTCCAGCCATTTCGACCCATCCCCATTGGGGAGGGGACTGCACCACCACGTTGAGGCGGCAGGACGTTGGTGCAGGGAAAACAATCTTTGGTGATTTTGTTGTTTGCTCTTCCGACTCTTTCATCTAATCTTTTTCCTATTTTAGAGGCCAAGTTTTCGGCTACTAATTACAGAACAAAGAACAAAAAGTAGTTCGTACTTATTAAGTGAGGTAGTTTAAACTACATACAGGGTTCAAGATAAACACCTACCCGCTTGCCCGAGGCAAGCTGAAATCGCTTCAATGTTGCAATAAAGTAAAATTCAATGTTGCAAGCTGAAATGTTGCAATAAAATAAAATTTCTACGTAAAGAAAGCTGTTTCGTGCTTTATTTTAGTAAGCACTTTGTAACTATCACAATTAATGCATTGTATAATTGTACCCACATTATTAATCGCAATTAACACGTCTTAATCGCACGCAGATTTTTCGATTCTTGGACGCGTTTAGCAACACTTTGGCACAAAATCTTCCGTTTTTTTTCTACAAAAGTTTTCCGGCGCTTGCCACGCTAACAGCTGTTTCAGATACCACAAGTATTACCCTGCGCTGCATGAAGACAACTTCAAGAATTTTGCAAGTTTTTTGTTACGAATATTTTGAAGATCTTTTAGCTTTCTAGCTGGTGTAGTTTCCAAAATATTCGCTAATAAAAATACGTTTGCAACCAACCACAACGGTAATTAATAATTATGATCGTTAAATATTAAATGAAATATCTACAATCAAAAAATCAATTTTTGCTTATGCATGATTGAAAAAAGTTACTGATTGCATCACATTATCTAAACGATTGCACACAAAAACTTGATTCTCGAAACTACGCGTATTTTGCAAATTCAGTGCTTTTTTTCCAAGTTAACCTCAAAACTTAGAGTACCTTTTTTTCGGGCAAGTTGTCAAAAAAGTTAATTTCGATCCATGATATAATATTAATTCATTACTCTATGTCTTTCAGCCGTATACAGCATATAGTTTATCTGAAGCACAAGTACTACCACTAGGGATGGGCATTTCAGAATAGTACGCTATTTCAGAATTATTCCGAATAGCTAAAACCGAATCCTAATCTGGCTTAATTAACTTAATTTGATGAAAAAGTGAACTACCAGTCAACCACCAACGATATTCAGAAAAAATTTGTTAAACGATTAGGTTTATTAAAGCAGCGCTTTATTGCAGTGCCTGACATTGAGTGCTTCTAAATGTTCACCACTTATAGTTGCATTCTTAATTCGCTAACGGTCAAGCCTGCACTGGAGAATCCTTTCCGGAAGAAACTGATGATGCAGAAATGCAAAGGTTGCTTCAAATAGGAAAGTTGAAAATTTGTGGACCACCATTTCATGTATCCATTTTAAAAAGTTAAAAAGTTTGAGTTTTGGAGAGCCCCGTTTGGGAAAACGATTTTTTATATTTGCTCACCCTGAAAATTTCATGTGTCCAGCGTGAGTGGTTAAAAAGTTTGAATTTTAAAGGGTCCGTTTGGGGCAAACCCCCATTGTGGTACCCCCTATTTTTGTTACGTTTAGTTTATTTTTGATATTTCCCCATTTAAAAAATCTGATTCATCTAACTCTAACGGTTTAAAAGTTCGAAATTTTGGAGGACCCAATTGAGGGGGATCTCCCAACCTGGCACCCTTGATTTCTGTCGCACACCAGTCCTCCTTGGCATATTCAATCGCTCAAACTTTAAATACAGCACGTTCAGCAATTTAAAAGTAGATAGCGCAGAAGAAAACAAAACAAAAAAGCAGATAACGCAGAAATAAAACAAGAAAAAAATCTTTCTATCAGCAATCAGCATGTATCAACTATTTATTTCTGTAAATTAAATCATGCTTTAAATCTGTTTTAAATCGGTAAAATCAAAATTTATTTATTTTTTGACAGGGACATGCTGTTCAACATATAAAAATTATTTTGTGATTGCGCATCTTGGAAAAAAATTCACAATTGAAGCGCAGCAAATATTAGATTTACCGATTCGCAAACGCAAATTGCGCAAGCACTGAAAAAACAGGTATAGAGCGCAACGCAAATTGCGCAAGAGCTGAAAAAAATGCATAGTGCGCAACGCAAATTGCGCATTTGCGCATCTTACGCAACTTGCGAACTATTTTGCGCAACGCTCACCTCTGCAAAATTGTAATTGAATGCTTTTATTTTACTCTTCATTTGGGATTTTAAAAAACCTTCACAATAGTTTGGAAGTACTCGACAACAAAACCAAGGGCGTCACCAGCTTAGCGAGATCAGGGGGGCAAAGCTGAAAACCGGGGGGCAAAGTTTTGATGGTAAATCATTGCAGTATTTTAAGAGTTAAGTAGATTGTTTGTGTGATCGGCACTTATCTGTCTTCAGTTGAAATTATAACCAAACTTCAGTTGAAATTATGTAATTCCGTCCCCGCGTTTGAATGAAGACCAAAAACAAAAAAATAGGTCTTCGTCGAAAATTGAAGTGTTTTTTCCCCGAAATTAGGTGAAGACCAAAAAAAAAGTCTTTACCGCAGTTTGGGACTATATTTGGCCGAAATTTGTAAGATTTATTCGTGCTGGCTGGTTCTTTTTCGTTTGGTCATCCAGCGCTCAAATCTCGATGATTGGACGTCTAAATCTCGATGGGGGGACGCGTCCCCCAAACAATTTAAGCACTGGGCCAAACCATGCCTCCTAACGGCTGCATCTACCCCCCTTTGGTTCACTAAAAATACTTTTTTAGAACATCACGTTACGAAAAGGCAACCGACAGTTATGTAACAAAGGAATAGTAACGTTCAATCTTATCTGTACACTAGCAGTAAATTGATGTTTTTAAATATCGAAAGTTTAGTGGTTTAACTTTAAAATAATACCTGTAACATATAAATTTTACACCTCTGAATCCATTGGGTCATGAATTAGGCTATTCATATCAATTTCGAAACCACGAGCGTTAGCGTTATTTGCAATTTGAAGAATTCTTAAGCCTAAAGTCAGTGTTTCTCAAACCATGGATCAGATGCACATCACGTCTCTAAGCGTTTAGGGATAGCCTAATGGTAACACTAAGGGGTTCTCTCTCTCCCTTAGCCAAATCACTTGGAAACTTTAACCTTAAATGCAGCGTTTAAACGTGCTTTGGACTTGACCTGTAAAGAAAGTAAGGGCTGAATGGACTGGATAATTTAATTTTTCAACTGGCTTCCAAAGCTTTGCAATTTAATTCTTTCAAATAGCTTTAAAAACGTGCGATATGTAATTCAAACGGTATTGAAATGGCTGTTTTTCTCAAAAAATGAAAAAAAATCCCAGCGGCTGGGGGCTTCGCCCCCAGACCCCCGTCACTGATGCCCTTGGATTGCACCATTTTGCTCAGCTCGACATGCAATTGATGCATTTATCCATAGATGGGCACAAGTTCGTTAATCGTTAATCCGTTAATAACGAAGCTAACTTTTTCACTAACTCGTTAATCCGTTAAAAAGTTTTTTCATGTTAACGGACTAAATTAACTTCCGTTAAGTGCTGTTAACGGACTAAAGTAACTTCCGTTAAGGTTTTTATCGTTAATATCTTGCAGCTTCGTTGTGCGTTTGAACTTGTTTTTATCTTGAAATTAGATTAGACTGTAAAATGTAGCTTTCAAAACACAAAAAGACCACCATAGCAATAAATATTTCCTTACAATCAGCTCAACAGCGTCAATACGTGTTGTAGAAGCGAGTGAATAAAACGAAATGTAAATTACACGCAAAATGTTAACGGATTAACGGACTTTATTAACTTCCGTTATTTAAAGCTAAAAATAACGGATTAACGTTAACGGAGGTGTGAAGTTTGTTAACGGACTAGTGGTTAACGAAGCTAACGATTTGCATTAACTTGCCCACCTATGCATTTATCAAACAAAAACTTTTAACTTTTGGTTTAAGCTCCCCTTTTAGCAAAATCTTGGTTCAAAATGTTTACTAGTGTTTAGGAGCGTAGAGTTGTCGACGAACAAAATAGTTAGTTCGTTTTTTCAAATGGCTAGCTGTTATTGTGTTTAGAGCATACTCAAGCTTGTTTCGGTCACAGTCACCACTGTAAATAAACTGTTCAAGCGATTATGGACCGGAAACAAAGAGCTAAGAAACGATACGGTACCGGCCTTATAAGCCTTTTTTTAGACATGAATACAAAATTTTGTGAATTGCACATAATTGTCAGTTGTGCGAGACCAACTTAAATATTTCAGTTTATTTTAGTGCCCCCTCACTCTCGGTACGTGCCCATTCACTTCGCTAGCTGTTGGCTGGCGACGGCTCTTCAAGCAGCTTTAGGCTAGGTTCCCACACCTCCCATTAGGAGCGCAGACAATTTTAACCCAGGGTTCTAGACCCCTTAACAACATTCTCGTGACGCCTTAATTTTCGCATTTGAGGGGTTTCCGTAGAGGGGGTGGTACTTCCAAACAACGTCAAAATATTTGTCACTTAAATATCTACTGATATACCGTAATAAAGAACTGTCGCCCTTGCTTGAGCTGTTCAAAAAATTGATTTTTTGGGGCCCCGTTTCGGAGAGGTTCCTGGAAAAGTGTTCCCCAAAAATTTCGAGAGACAAAATTGCGTTTGCAGCTCAACAACTTTACACAAACATTAGATATCGATGTTTTGTAGTTTAGGAGAAGAGCGTAATAGATTTAGGCAGGAAAAAAGGAAAAAAAAAAACAGAAAAAAACTCATTACAGCCGGAATCGAGTTAGTAGGGATGAAAAGGTATATTAAGAGATATTACCATGTAAAATATTTTTTGCCGAATTTAAGCCGTTTTTTAATGAGACGCTTTTTAAGTCAAACTTTCGAGTTCTAAAAACAAAGTCACGTCATCTATTGCCTTAAAATTTGGAACAAACATAGAACTTATTAATCTCAAACTGCTGTCAAAAGTTTATGTAGCTAGACCAAACCGTTCCCGAGTTATAAGCAGAAGTCTGAAACTTCGCACTCGTTTGTTTAAAAATGGCGAAATGCGACAAGGAATTTAACTTCCTAAGTAGTTTCTAAAGCGCTGGTTTGACCAACCAGCATTTTGAAATGTATGTTTTTTTGAAAGGAGCATGCCAACAACCAATTGAATCGTGCTTTGCTAACTTATTTACTGTTTAAGCCAGCTAATGCTGATTGTAACCTGTTGCAAAACTTTAAAAGCTTGAATAGTAACTGTCTTAAATAAAGTTGAAATTTCACCATTGGGTATCGTATTTGAATGCCATCGTTCTTTTAGCTAGTAATTTTTCTACAGCAGCGGCCGCTGTTTTGTATGCAAGTAGCAGCAGCGGCGCTACTTTTTTCGCGAAACAGCGGCAGCGGCGATACTTTTTAGGTAGAGGGTGCCCAGCTCTGAATTTATGTAATTCTTTCTTTCTTTCTCGTAACCCCAAAGACGGAATTCTGAACAAGCCTGTTTAATATTTATCTCTATCTCTAATAATAATTGCTCTGGACTACGCTGTCGAGCACTTTTTTGAATCGGTTGAATTCAAACTCCACTCATCATAATCAGCTCCCAATTAGTCGAGCACTTTATCAACTTGTTCAAATCAGCACACGTCTACCATGGAATTGAAAAACAAGAACCTTGGATACTCTTTAAAAAACATCCCGATCCCTTCACAACAAAATTTCATCAAGACCATGATATGCCAGATAGAGAAATTCATTAGGCGCTTACGATGGAAGGCATTCTTCTTCGACCAACAAAATCACACTGCCGCAGAAAACGAGACATACGGTTTTAAATCTGAAAATGCTCCACCACAACACAAAGACCTTAATGCCTTTGAAAATGACCTGTATAAATTGGTAAAGTCCATTCAATTTAAAAAGGTGAGAAATCAATTTCAGTAACAACTGGCAAGTGATGTTAAGGAGATCAAAAAATCCAGCAATACGTTCGTCAGCGCTGATAAAACCACAAACCTTGACGAATTCAAGTTCCCCACTACCGCAAACTCCTTAATGAAAACATCACCAGCACATATAAAAAAACCGGCAAGGAACCACTGAACCATATCAACACGGAGGCTCAAGCTATTGCACGAGACCTAAAACTTGACGATAGAATCGAATCCTTTGCCAAGCGAGAAGCGTTTGTGACATTAAAAGATCACAAAGACAACTTCGTCAGCCACCCCAAATGCAGGCTCATCAACCCAGCCAAATCCGAAATAGGAAAAATTAGTAAACATCACTTGGATATAATTAACGCAACTATAGTCAATAAAACCAAGCTAAACCAATGGCATGGTACCTTCTCAGTGATTGCATGGTTTTTTAATGTCCCCAAGAAAAACGAGTGCAAATTTCTTAAATTTGACATCGTGAATTTTTACCCTTCAATCACGGAGGAGCTGCTAACAGCAAGCATCGGCTTTGCCCGTGAGCACATGGAAATTAGCGACAAAACCATCAACATCATTATGCACGCACGGAAATCGCTCCTATTCAACCCACAAGGAGAGACCTGGACCAAAAAGTCCGGCGGCCGCTTTGATGTTACCATGGGCTCTACGATTGGGGCTCGGGGCCCCCCCAATCAAAATACCACTAACGAAAAAAAGTTATGACAACATAGCCTGGCGATGTTTAGTTGCATTTTTTTTTCAGTAATTACGCACATAACAGTAATTAACAATAATATTAATGACAACAAGTGAGTCCCGGGGCCCCCAACTAACAACCACGGGGCCCTTACTAACAACTAAGGGGCCCTGGGGCCCTTAACTGACAACCAGGGAACCCCGGAACCCCTAACTGAAAACCAGGGGGCCCATAATTGACGACCAGGGGCCCCAGGGCCCCTAACTAACAACCAAGGAACCCTTAACCAACAACCAGGGGGCCCCTTAACTGACAACCAGGGGGGCCCAGGCCCCTAACCGACAACCAGGGGACCCCTAAACGACAACCAGGGGGCCCCAGGGCCCCTAACCAACAACCAGGGGGCCCCGGAGTGCCTAACTAACGACCAGGGAGCCCCGGGGCCCCTAACTCACAACCAGGGAGCCCCAGGGCCCCTATCTAACATCTAGTGGGCCCCTAACCAACAACCAAGGGGCCAGGAGCCCCCTAACCAACGAGAGGCCCCGGGGCCCCTTCTAACTGACGATCAGGGGCCCCAGGGCCCCTAACCAACAACCAAGGGGTTCTGGAGTCCCTAACTGACAATCAGAGGGCCCCTAACTCACGACCAGGGAGCCCCAGGGCCCCTAATTAACAACCAGGGGACCTGGGCTCCTAACCGACAAGCAAGGGGCTACGGGGCCTCTAACTGGCAACCAGGGAGCCCAAGGGCCCCTGACTGACGACCAAGGTTCCCGGGCCAGGGACCCCTGAATGCAAATTTTTAACAATTTATATGCAAAACCTGTAAGAAATCTAAGAGTTTTGACCTAAAGGATGCCACCCCAGGCCCTCGTTTAACGTTATTATGAACTGAATTATTTACTGCTAAAGTATTGCAGGAGGCAATGTTCGTTACTTCCCCCTGTAGACCAAATCACTTACAATTAAAATTTTACACCACAATGCAAGATTCTAAGAGTGTTTTGGGATTTAATTGCAAAAAGAGGATTGAACAACTAAATTTTTTCAATTAGCTTTGAAATGTTAAAAATCTAGTTCTTTGAAATGGCTCTGAACTCGTGCGAAATGTGATCCAATGGGATTTAAATAGCTTTTTTTTTCCAAAACTTACCAAAATCGCCCAGCGGCTGGGGGCTTTGCCCTCATACCCCCATAGCCACCAGCGGCTGGGGGCTCTGCCCCCAGACCCCCGTCTCTGATACGTTTAAGTACACTAGCTTACTCAACACGTCTTCCAAGTTACACTTTTACACTTTTCAACAATTAGTTTTCGCCCTCTCTCTTTACCAAAATCCTGGCAAAGTGCCATCAGGCTACGGCTTCAGATCTTCCATTCTACGATATGTTTGCCCCACAAAAAATCACTTTTTCGAAAATTTCTGATGACGTCATTGCGTGTGATTTGTGGTTTGGGCCCCCCCCAATCAAAAATCCTGGCTACGCCTATGCTCAGGTGATAACCAGCAACGCCATGGGCCTCTATCGAGATGATAGTCTAGCGATCCTCCGAAACACATCAGGACCGGGAGTTGAACGAATCAGAAAAAATATTTCGAAAATCTTTCAACAGCATGGTCTGCAGGTAACCACTGAAGCCAACATGATCGAAACTGACTTCCTTGACATCACACTGAATCTTAGTTCAGGTAAATTCTGGCCGTATCGAAAACCTAACAACCAGCCGCTTTACATTCACGCCGCGTCGAACTACCCTCCTATCATAAAGAAGCATCTACCAT